>CAWUER010000243.1:0-37962 GCA_963921195.1 Pegoplata infirma
ATAATATATATTAGAGTTTGCAAATAATCGAGATATGTCATAATCGCGATTACGATTAAAAAAATCGCCGTTAATCGCGATTATCGATTAATCGAATTTTTTAATAAATTGAATTGCAATAGATTTATTAAAAAATCTTTTAAATTTTAAATTTCCAAACGTATTAAAATACAAAAATTAATATGTTTAACATATAAAGTGCTCGATTTGGGAGTACTTTTTCACCATTCACCTAATTTTTAAAAATTTGTTATTCTTTCGAATTTTATTCTTTCGAATTTCAATAAAAATTTAAAAATCTTTAAATTCGAAATTTGATATCCAAATTTTTAAAAATTAGGTGAATGGTGAAAGAGTGCTCCTAAATCGAGCACAATATATTTATATATGTGGTACAAATTTGAGGTCAATCGAATTAAGTGAACCCGTGGCGGCGATCAAAGTTTTAGATTTTTGAAAATTAAAAAATTACGTCTCGCTATGCTTATAAGAAAAAATATGAATGTAAAAAAAAAATTGGTCAAACGGGTTTCGAAATATAATTCGCAATTTGCAAAAAATGTCGGTTTTCCAAAGTCCAAATAATCTCAACATTTTTTCCCTTAAGCTTGAAACGAACTTTCATTTTAATTTAACTCGAATCCGATCATTTGAACCTATGGGGGGCTTCGATCAAAACTTTAGATTTTTGGAAAACTTTCGAAAAATTAAAAAAAATTATCGAAAAGATGCACAGTTTTAAATAATCCGATTTGGCTCAATCAAGTTTAAAAACAGTTTTTTTTTAAGTTTTATAAAAGGATCAATGAAAAAAAAAATTTTAATTTCTTGAATGCCACTTTTGGATATTTTTTTACAAGTTTTAAATAGCGATATCTCGAAAACCGTGCGATCGATTTCAGAAAATTTGATATTCGTATTTAGCATGCCAAAACCAATAAAATATATCGCAAATTATTTACATTTTTAAACTTTTTTTCAGAATTACAAATTTTTTTGGAGGAAATTATCCGCTATCAAAACAATAAATTTGATAGAAAATGATTAATCGTAATCGCCTGATTTTTTTGCCGATTACGGTTACGATTAATTGGTGCGATTAATCGCGATTACGATTACGATTTTAATCGTTTTGCAAACTCTAATATCTATATAAATAAAAATCAATTGTCGTTCGTTGGTAACAGCATCAGTTGAGAACGGCTGGACCGATTTGGACAATTCTTTTTTTGAAATGTTCGTCATAGCCCAACTTAGGTTTTTACGTAAAGAAAAATTGACCACGCCCACTTTTACGCCTACTTTTTTCGATTTATCTAAAATCGGAAAACGGCTGCACCGATTTGGGTAATATTTTATTTAAATGTTCATAATAATCCAATTTAAGTTTGTACTGAAAGGAAAATCGACCATGCCAACTTTTACGCCCACTTTTTCAATTTATCTTAAATCTGAGAATGACTGGGCCAATTTGACAATTTTTTTTAATGCATTTTCATCATATTCCAACTTTGGTTTTTACAAAAAAAATTTACCACTCCCACTTTGGCTAACTATTGTTGAAAATGTTCGTCATAATTCAACTAAGGTTTTTATGGGCAGTAGAATTTTCCACGCCCACTTTTTGCTATGGCGGTTAAACCGATTTGGTTATAGTCCGCAAAATATTTTTAAGGAAAGAAAAATTGTGCACACTGCTCACTTTTAACGATATATATCATGGAATGGGTGGAAAAATTTATCTAATTTTGTTTTTAATGTTCTTCATAGTCCAGCAAAGGTTTTCGGAAAGAACAATTTTCCACTTCTATGCCCACTTTTGAATGGATGGACCGAGTTGGTTAAATTCAAATAAGGTTTTACGGTAAGATAAGTTGTCCACCCTCTCCTTTTTTTCGATATATATAAAATTTACTCCATAGAAAAATAAAATATAGAATAATAAAATATAATTAAAAATCATATGTAGTTCGTTGGTAATCGCATCACTTGAGAACTGACCGATTTGGATAATATTTTTTTTTTTTTAAATGTTCATCTTATTTTTTTAATGTTCATCTTAGATTTTTTCGGAAAACAAATTAATCAATTTCTTTAAGTTCGTCTTATTTTTTTAAATGTTTGTCTTTGGTTTTTTTCGGAAAACAAATTAATCTCGCCCACTTTTACGCCTCCTTTTATCGATATATCTGAAATCGGAGAACGGCTGGACTTAACTTTTTTTTTTATTTTCGTCATAGTCCAATTTAGGTTAAAACGGAAATAAAATTTGTTCACGCCACTTTTATTTCGATATATCTAAAATAGTAGAACGGCAGGGCTGATTTGGCTATTAGTAGTATTTGTTGACGTTCGTGATAGTACAACTAAGGTTTTTACGGAAAGATAAATTGTCCACTCCCACATCGAAGAAAGACTTGCCTGATTTGTTAAATTTTTTCTTTAATGATCGTTATAGTCCAAGTAAGGATTTTGAAATAATTATTTGCCTCCCCACTTAAAAGCCCACATTTTTCAACATCCTTAAAACTTGCAACACTTGAGAACGCCTGGGCCGATGTGGCTAATTGTTTTAAATGTTTGTAATGTTCCATATAATTGTTTGGAAAGAAAAATTGTCCTCGGCCACTTTTTTCGATACTTTTAAAATTCGTTTTTACTCTAATTCGATCTATTAAAAAAAAAATATTTCTTAATATATTCCGCTTAAACTTGGTAAAAATGACTTTAAATCCTTTGGGATTTTTACCATATGTACAATTTTAACTTACCACACAAATTTTAACACCCACTTTTGTCTAAATATGTCGACTACTAATGACCGCACTGATTTTTTTAAGTTGATTATAGGTTTTGTTTGAACTCAAGACAATAGCTCATGATAAGAACGAGGAATATGCGTAATTTATTTTTGTGTTGTTCGTAATGATATTAAAGAAGTTTTGAATTTGTACAGTACGCAAAGTCGAAGACATGGTTATTGTTATTTTTAGTTCCTAAAATATAATTTGAAGATGATACTCTCCCTAATCGGGTCTTTAAAACCACGCCTACAATTTTTTCTAAGCCAAGAAATTCATTACCCTTTTTTGCAGGGCTATATATTTGAAGCGATACGAAATATAACACTGACCTTATATTTGGGCCAGCAACGCGGTCCGGGCCTGCTAGTATATAATAAAAAGACGTTATTAAATGTATAACTTTTTTGATAAACTCATGTGTACTTACTTTTTAAACGTTTACGCAAGTTTTTATACTTATAGCATTCAATTAATTGACACAAATGCATAAATATACATAAAATTTCTATATTTTTCTTCTTCATTTTTAAAACAAAATTTTAAGTTTTCTGACAATTTGAAATTCGGAATTGAACAACATTTGAAAACAAAACTATTTCCACCCATAATCAATGTTCGATATTAGGTTTGAGAAACATGGCAAATCAATTTGATGTTTATATTTTTTTGAAAAGAATTAATAGTATAGGAAAAAACAAATATTTCCAACATGTTTCAAATTTAGTTTAAATATTTTAATTTTTGTCACTGAAAACAATTTGAAAAACACCCTTGATATTTAGTGCCAGTTTGATTTTTTTTTTCAAAGGCTGGAATTGATGTTTGTTGGGAAATATTGATGAAAAAAAATTAAAAAAAAAAATTGATGAAAAAGAAAAAAAAAAATGTTTATGTAAAAAAATATTGATGAAAAAAAATATTAATGAAAAAATATTGATTAGGGCCATTCCAGAAAATTTAGCTCAAATTTTAGTCATTTTTGGAAATGGTGTCTCAGATTAATTTGCACCTTGACACATAGATAGCCCTCATAAATATGATATATGTACCATATATCGTTTTTTAACATTTGGTGTATTTAACGAATTATGGCGGGTCAAAAATTGACTTTTTAAGCAAAAGTAAGAAAAATACATCACGTTTAAAGAGCTGTATCTTCTTAACCAATGACCCGATTTTCACAAATTTAGGCTCATGTGAAAGCTGGGGTTCTTCTTTTAGAAAATATTTTTAAAATAACACAGTTTTTTTTACAGAAATGATGCAAAAATGCAAAAACATTTTTTCTTTTCGAATATTTAAAAAAACACATCTTCGATTTTTTTTTTTAAAATTCTGGTGAAAAATAACAATGTTTTGTATAACATATTCAAATTTTGAATTTCAAAATTCAGAGTGGGATCTCCATGGGATCAAAAACTATTCTGTTTTAAGTACGATGTTCTCATATTTTTCCCTTAGAAAATTTAAATTTCTAATGTTTTGAATGTTTTTCAAAATTTTATTAGTATAATTTTCTTTGAAAATTTAAATTTTTATATTGAAGAAACATAAAATTTTAATTTTCTAAGGTAAAATTTAAGAACTTCGTACTAAAACCAGAATATTTTTTGATCCCATTGGGATCATACTCTGAATTTTGGATATGTTGTACAAAACAGTATTGTTTATCACCAAACTTTTTTTAAAAAAATCGATGATGTGTTTTTTAAAATATTCGCAAAAAAAAATGTTTTTGAATTTTTGCAACACTTCTAAAAAACCGTATGCTCTTGAAAATATTTTCTAAAAAAGAAGAATTAAGCTTTCATATGTGCCATTACTTGTGATAATCGGATTACTAGTTAAAAAGTTAGAGCACGTTAAACGTCATGTATTTTTCTGACTTTTGCTAAAAAAGTCAAACTTTGACCCGCGATAATTTGAAAACTACAGCAAATTTTGAAAATCCAAAAATGCAACATATCTCATACTAGCTGGCCCGGTCCGCGTTGCTGGCCCAAATATAAGATCAGTGTTATATTTCATCTCGCTTCCAATATATAGCCCTGCAAAAAATGTAATGAATTTCTTGGCTTACAAAGATTTGTGGGAGTAGTTTTTAAGGACCCGATTAGGCAGATAATCATCTTCAAATTATATTTTAAGAACAAAAAAAAAATAACCATGTCTTCGACTTTGCGACCTGTACAAATTTAAAACTTCTTTAGTATCATTATGAACAACACAACAATGAATTACGCATATCGTTCGTTCTTACTGTGAGCTATCGTCTTGAGTTCAAACAACCCTTTACAGTTTTCCCGAATTTTTCATTTTTTCGGGACACTTTTCTCATTTATATTTCCTTAAAAACCTAATTAGAACTATTATTAACATAAAAAAATCGGTCCGGTCATTAGTAGTCGACTTATTTAGACAAAAGTTGGCGTTAAAATTTGTGTGGTAAGTTAAACTTGATTTGGACCAAGTTTATGCGGAATCTATTAAGTAATATTTTTTTTAATAGATCGAGTTGGAGTAAAAATTAATTTTAGATATATCAAAAAAAAGTTGGCGAGGAGAATTTTTCTTTCCGACCAATTATATGGACTATAACGAACATTTAAAACAAAAAAATAGCCAAATCGGTCCAGGCGTTCTCAAGTGTTGCAAATTTTAAGGTTATTGAAAAATGTGGGCTTTGA
Source organism: Pegoplata infirma (assembly GCA_963921195.1). Taxonomy (NCBI): domain Eukaryota; kingdom Metazoa; phylum Arthropoda; class Insecta; order Diptera; family Anthomyiidae; genus Pegoplata; species Pegoplata infirma. The sequence goes on from CAWUER010000243.1 coordinate 5,492, forward strand.
AGTGGGGTAGTACAATAATTATTTCCGTAAAATCCTTACTTGGGCTATAATGATCATTAAAGAAAAAAATTATCAAATCAGATCATTCGCTCTCCGATCTTAGATTTATTGAAAAAAGTGGGAGTGGACAATTTTTCTTTCCGTAAAAACTTTGTTGTCCTATCACGAATGTCAACAAATAGCCAAATCGGCCCTGTCGTTCTTCCGTTTTAGATGTATCGAAATAAAAATGGGCGTGAACAATTTTTATTTCCGTTTAAACCTAAGTTGGACTATGGCGACCCGATTTTAGATATATCGAAAAAAGGAGATGTAAAAGTGGGTGTGATTAATTTGTTTTCCGAAAAAATCTAAGATGAACATTAAAAAATAAGATGAACATTTAAAAAAAAAAAATATTATCCAAATCGGTCAGTTCTCAAGTGATCCGATTACCAACGAACTACATTTGATTTTTATTTATATTTTATTATTCTATATTTTATTTTTCTATAGAGCAGTTTTTATATACATCGAAAACATCATTCCTTAAAGTAAAAACCTTATTTGAATTAAACCAACTCGGTCCCTCCATTCAAAAGTAGGCGTAGAAATGGAAAATTGTTATTTTCAAAAAAACTTAGTTGGAATATGACGCACATTAAAAACAAAAATAGACAAATTGATTCAGCCATTCCATGATTTAAAATATATATATTGGGAAAAGTGAGCGTAAAAGTAGGCGTGGACAATTTTTCTTTCCTTACGAATCTTTGGCGGACTATAACCGTTATAGTTTTTTCGATACATAAAAAAGTGGGCGTGGGAAATTTTACTATCCGTTACAACCCTAGTTGAATTATGATGAAAATTTTCAACAAAAATTAGCCAAAGTGGGTAAGGTCAAGTTCTTTTTTACGTAAAAACCAAAGTTGGAATATGATTAAAAATTCATTTAAAAAAATTTAGACAAATCGGTCCAGCTGTTTTCAGATTTTAGATAAATTGAAAAAGTGGGCGTAAAAGTGGGCGTGGTCGATTTTTCTTTCACTAAAAACTTATATTGGATTGCTACGAACATTTTAATACAAAAATACCCAAATCGGTGCAGCCGTTTTCCGATTTTAGATAAATTGAAAAAAGTGGGCGTAAAAGTGGGCGTGGTCAATTTTTCTTTACGTAAAAACCTAAGTTGGACTATGACGAACATTCCAAAAAATGAATTGTGCAAATCGGTCCAGCCGTTCTCAATTGATGCGGTTACCAACGAACGACAATTGATTTTTATTTATATAGATGTATTATTTTTCTTTTTCGTTTTTTTAATGAAAAATCTTTACTGACACCAATTTTCTCTTTAATGAACTTTTGTTTATATAAGTATGTTAGTGTAAAAAAGTTAAGCATTTGGTTTGAAGCAAATATGTAGTGCTTTATTTATGTTAGTATAGGAGGCATTCCGTATGAAAATCAAATAAGGGAACTAACAGGACGGGTCTTTTTTATGAAATAATTTTAATAATTTTAAATGTTCAGAATAAAAACTTAACTTATATTTGAGCTTTTCAGAAGCCAATGTAACCAAATCCCTCACACAATATTTCGAGTTTGACATTGCCAAATTTTAAAGCTTTTCCAAAATTCCTTGTTAATAAAAAAAATTTCATGAAATACTAACTCTGATTAATTTTTATTAAAAAATAAAATTGTTTTATTTGAACACCTTTAAAATATTATATTTAGAGTAGGTTTATTCTAGTTCGAGGTAAGTTTTCTTTACTAATAAGTTATTACACTCACAAAATTATGTAGGTAAATTCCAGTGAATATTCACTTAAAACAAATGAAATTTTATTTAAAAACCATTCCACTGTTTTTTCATTTAAAATAAAAACACATTACAGTCAATTTTAAATGGTAATTTAATGACTAACCAAAACATTAAAAAACTACTGAATATTCACTTATTTTGTATTGAAAAACAGTAAAACTATAGAAGAAATTTTTTACTGCCGAAAATAAATGTAACAGAAAATTCGTTTTTAAGACAGTAAATTATATTTTTTAAACTACAGAAATAGTAAAAAAATTAAATCCTTTATAAAATAAGTGATTTTTCTTTTAAAATAACTTTACTGATTACTTTTTAAAATAACCTACAAACAGTTAATGACATAATTTTCTTAGTGTAGTAAAGAAAAATATTTTATAAAAAAAATGTTGATAAAACACTTTTTATGAAAACTAAAAAAAAATTGATTAAACAAAGTATGTATGACAAAAACATATTGATGGAAAAAAAAAATATTGACGACAAAAAAAAAATATTGATGACAAAAAAAATATTGATGAAAAAAATACTGATGAAAAAAATATTGATGAAAAAAAAATATTGATGAAAAAAAAAAAAAATATTGATAAGAAAAAAATATCGATGAAAGAAAAATATTGATGAATAAAAATATTGGTGAAAAAAAATATTGAGAAAAAAATATAGATGAGAAAAAAATTATTGATGAAAAAACAAAATTTTTGATGAACACAAAAAATTATTGAAAAACATATATGTATCAAAAAAAATATTGATGAAAAAAAATAAAAAAAAAATATTGATAAAAAAAATATTGATTAAAAAAAAATATTCATGAAAAGTGATTATGTTACGTTTAATTCATCAGGTAGTGAATATTTTGTTATTCACCACGAGGTGAATTATTATCCAAGTTACATCCAAGTTACTATAGTTTTTGGTTTTAAGAAAATGAAATTAGTAATTCTTGTTTTCTTTTTTGTTAATTGTTAGCTAAGATCAGAGCTTCACACCAACTTTTGCTTTGCGACCCCTTTTCAATATTTAAAATTTTTCGCGACCCTCCAATATAAAAAAAAATAAATTATTAACGTGAACTTTGCCCTCGGTTTTTTTAAAAACCTGAATTAACAACACAATTTCTGTGAACTTTGACCTCAATTTCCTTAAAAGTCTGGAAACCAGGTCCCCAACTACGGCATTTTATATCGAAACCATTTTTTATTTCCAAAATAAAATAAAAATACCAGTTTAACCTGATCAGAAATGAAGAAATGTTTATCAAGAAAGCATTTAAAGTCTAATTTGGAGTAATGATTGTTCCTTTTTCAAAATTATGTACCAGTGTTTGGTATTGATCGAAATTTTATTCGATCACGAATCTAAATCCGTTATTTGGATCCAAATTTGGAATCAGCATTAAAAAGTAAATCGAAAAAATGGCCAGATCCCAAACGCAACCAAAAATATCACAAACAAAGCTCTTAAAATGCACAAGAATACGTTTTTGCACAGAAAAAAATATTGAGAAAAACAATTTGAGTAATCACTAGTTTAAATTTTTAAAACAAATTTGAGAAATTTTTTAATAACGCAATTAAAAATTTACTCAAAAATTGAAAATAAAATATGAGTAAATAATTTAATACAAATTTAATATTTTTTTTTTATTTTTTTATTCTCTTTGTGTTTTGAATTCTCATTTAGTTTATAGTTTTTTGTATATGTATATGAAAGTTTGAAATCATCTTTATAAAATTTTCCTTTGTCTTGAAGACATAAGTATATTTGGTAAAGTTTGAAAAAGCATTTTTCGAAAAAAAATTCGAAACTTTTTAATATTTTTAAAAAAATAAATTGATACATTTTGAGTAAGTTTTTACTTGACACAAGTAAAAAGTTACTTAAAAATAATGAAAAATTCTAAATAAAGTTTTAATTGTGTGAATTAATAATTTACTCAAATTTTTTATTAAGAATTTAATAATTTTTTATTAAAAGTTTACTCAATACTATTAAATCGTTTACTGGTGCAAAATTTAGTAATTTTTTTCTCAATAGTATTAAAAATTTACTCAAATTTTTTTTTTTATTTTTTTCTGGTGTGAACTTTGCATTTAATTTTCTCAAAAACCTAACGTACTAGAAAAACTTGAAACCCATATTCGGAATCAGCATCAACAAGTTAATAGAAATCGATTTCTCAGATCCCAGACTCAGCCAAAAAACTTCACAAATCAGTGCTGGGCATCCCGGGAAATTAACAACTGTACAGTGATTACGGAGGGACCTTAAGTTATGGAAATAATTTATTTCTTTGATAAAAGTATTTGAATATTTTTATAACAAAACAATAAAAAAATATGTTACAAATTTACCAAAATTTAAGGTTTTCCCAAAAATGTTCACGGCCCCCCTAAACTCTACCGCGACCCCCTAGGGGGTCGCGACCCACCGTTTGAGAACCATTGGCTTAGATCGTTAAACTGAGGAGGCGTACTGCAACTTTTTTAAAACAAGACACCAGCCTAAAAACATTATCATGTTAAAATAATTTTTCTTAAGATAAAACATTTTTTTTCTCAATGAAGATTTATAAAATTAGTTTGACAGGAGTTGGACTTTTTGGCTTCTGGAATGACTATTCTTTTTCGGAGCCTAATTAATTGTGTTGCTTTACTTGTTTTAACTAAAATCACGCTTTGCACATAAAAACTTCCCAGGCAGAAAAAAAACTAACGGGAGAGCGCTGGCAAAGTACCTTTTATGGTCGCTTGTGTGCTGGGAAAGCATCACAGTTTAGTACTCTCCCAGCGTCCAAAATGATAACCACGGTAAACGGTATGCCGTTGCTATTTGAAAGCGCTTTGAAAGCGCTTTAAAAACAAAAAATATGGTACTATTACAGCACTTTTAGAATAAAAAAATGGGACGTATCTAAATTGTATATATAAGTCCTTAAGACATAACTTTTTTTGGTGTTTATTTGAATAAAGAAATTTATTAAATTAGGATAAAAAAATTTATTGACTCATTTATTAGGAAAATTGTTTGCAGTTTTCTTTGCGATTTGGAATAAAAAATTTATTAAAATGCTTTTAGGAAAAAATTTGGAAAATTCCCGAAAAAGTGGTGTATTGAACCGAAACGGGTATGTATCCGGAGTTTAAGGGTGATGTATCCGGAGTTTAAGGGTGATGTATCCGGAGTTTAAGGGTGATGTATCCGGAGTTTAAGACACTTCCTCACGAAAGAAACAGGTGTTTTTATATAAAAGGTGTCAAGTTTGTAATATGTAGGTCATTGTGTATAAGTGACATATCACGAGAACTATCAAGAACCGGTCACTTATCTTGCAGGGAAATAAAAAATATTCCAATTGTTATGAAAATTAATAAATTTTAATAAAAAGTTTATACTTTGAACGGATTTTAATAGAAAAACATTGGCAAAGCGCATGGAAAGCACTTTTTTGAATTCATACTACCTTCTACACAAAAAATAAAGTGCTTTGCCGAGACTTTTTCTTTGGAACGGTTGGCAGTTTCTGCCTGGTTAAGTTTCGAATTACTTTTTTTTAACGATAAATTTAAAAAAAATCGATTTGGTCAGATTGGTTTCCGAATAGTTTATTTATCAAAATTTAAAATTTTTTTTGATAAAATTTCACACTTGCTTTCCTTTTTGAATAATACAACATGAGTTTAGGAAAATATACACTTGATTTTACTGCATAACTATTGCGCTTTATCGGCGCTATGAAAGTGAGTGCTGAAAAGACACATAATTTCAATGAAATTCATAGCGGTCTAACAGTACTACCAAGGAGTGCTTTAAGCATTGTCCAAAAAAAATCATGCCTGCGTTTAATAACTGCTTTCAGTTCAGCAAAATTTCTGCTTGGTGAGTTGATATTTTAAAACGAAATGTCCCACTAGTTGTTGTATGTATGTGTATATTTACATATGAGTGAAATCCAAAAATGGTTTGACTTAACAATGTGTGAACAAAAAAATGTGATAGTTTTTTTATATTTATGGGCTATCGATTGGCACTGTTTGTTTTTGGAAAAAATTCAGAAGCATGCCCTTATTAACTTTTCAGAATTTCAAAGAAATAAAAACTCAAGCTCGAGGTCATGAGTTTTGAATACTATTTATTTATTTAAATATATCCAATAATTTTCTATTCTTTGAATAGCATCTTCAGGGATAGTTAAAATTTAACAATCCCTGAAGATGATATTCAAAGAATAGAGAAATATTGGAAATATTTAAATGAATAAAAAAAAATATTTAAAACTTCTAACATCAAGCTTGAGTATTTATTTCTTTAATTTTTAAAATATTTTTGAATGAAATCCCTTTAAAATGTCTAACTTTCAGAAAATAACTATTTTATGGTTTCGAGAAAAAAATGTTGAACTTGCATTTTTTTGATCGAGTTTTGTTTTTGTTATTGATTATCAGTTTTTGTTTTCTGAAAAATATTTGAACTGGTCTAAATTTTTCGAATTTTGTATAAACTCGAATTCGATTTGTTAGTTTTATATTGGACAATAATATTTTTTTGTAGTACGCTTAAAATAAAATTCTCCATAGTTTTTGCAGCTTTGCTCATAATATCCGAATACCTGGACCGATTTTTTCTGTACCTGTTCTTTCCCCTTCCTTTATAACTGTTTTAAATTTTCTAAAATCATAATTACATTCACATTTTTTGATTCCACCCTTACACATTGATAAATGGCAGGATTTGATGATAAACTGAAGAGTTGAACTGAAATGTTAGTTAAACTAAGAAAAAAAAGTCACATGTGCGTTAGAGATTTAAACTATTTATTTTAACGATAGTTTATTTTCATGTATATCTTTTTTTTTTGGTTAAAATTATCAATAGTTTGTGTCAAACTTTAAATAAACTAAAGTAATATTTCTTGTAACACAATAACAGAATTTTTAGTTTATTTTTGGTAGATTTTGTTTTCTTTTTTAAGGAGAAAGGATTAGCAAGAAAAAACAAAAATAAATATATTTGAATAATTGAATACCATAGTAAAAATATTTTTTAATGCATTTTTATACCCTCCACTCTAGTGATAGAGGGTATATATAAGTTTGTCATTCCGTTTGTAACACCTCGAAATATTGGTCTAGGACCCCATAATGAATATATATTCATGATCCTCGATCGATTCTAAGACGATCTAGTGATGTCCGTCCGTCCGTCCGTCCGTCCGTCCGTCCGTCCGTCCGTCCGTCTGTCTGTCTGTCTGTCTGTCTGTCTGTTGAAAACACGCTAACTTTTGAAAGACTTTACGGAGGCTCCTGAAGTTTGACATATATATTGGACATTTACCTGGTCAGGTTGGTATTGCAATCCAGCGAAATCAGTCCAGTGGTTTAAAAGTTATAAGCAAACGAGTGAGTTTCGGCAAGGGTTTTTCTGGAATTTACGAGATAAAATACACGGTAACTTTCGAACCACAATTCTGAGGGTGCTGAAGTGTGGCATATATATTTGCCGTTCCTCTGGTCCAGTTCGTTTTAAGTTTCAGCCAAATCGGTCCAGTGGTTCAAAAGTTATTAGCCAAACCGTAAATTTCAGATTAGTTTCACCTTAAATTCACGTGTTGAAAACCTGTTAAACATGTTTTAAAAACATTTGTAAGTCAGAGAAATATTTAAAAAGGTATTTTTGTCACAAAAAAATATTTTTACACTAAAACAAAAAAAAAATACACTCAAAAAAAAGTTTACACTCAAAAAAAAATTTACACTCAAAAAAAAATTAGATTATTTTTTATTTTTTTTAAATTAATAAAAAAAAGTTTTTTTTACACTAAAACAAAAAAAAAATACACTCAAAAAAAATTTTACACTCAAAAAAAAAATTGGTAAATTATTTTTTTTTTTTTTTCAAAAATTAATAAAAAAAAGTTTTTTTTACACTAAAACAAAAAAAAAATACACTCAAAAAAAATTTTACACTCAAAAAAAAATTTGTATTTTTTTTTTTTTTTAATTAATAAAATAAAGTTTTTTTACAGAAAATAAAATATTTCTAACCAAAAATGTTATTTTTTTCACGTTAGAAAATTTACTATCACTTAAAAAGGGCATTGTGGAGGGTATTCATAGATTCGGCCAAGTCGAATTTAACTTTTCTACTTGTTATTTTTATATATTATTGCGTTCAATAATGTATATAAAATATCAATATTTTAATAAAATGTTCTACACTGCAATTTGGAGCTCCATCAAAATTCATATTACATGACCAAAAGGGTTTTACTTTGAAGAGCCATATCTTCATTAGTATTTTGTTGCTGCGCTTAAAAATGAGCCAAATTTAGCTCTTTCGCAGTACTTTTATGAAAAAAAAAAAAAAAATCACATAAATATTAAACCAATATCCCTATCAATATTTTTAAAACATCCATAAATCAAAAAAGCAACATATATTTAAAACATCGTATCGGCATCATTAAACGTGATTAAAATCAAGAAATATACATTTGAGAGTGAATAGTTAAAGAGTGGAAAGCATTTAAGCGATAGTGTGCGCACTTAAGCGAAAATGCGTTTATGCGGGAGAGTTAAAGCGCGAAAACAGTATTTTTATGATATGAAATGAAATTGTATAAAAAAAAACATAGTTAAAAAATTTCACAATGTACTTAAAACCCGATGTGAAAAAAGCTCCAAATTTGACTATAAAATTTATACATCAACCGCGATGCGGGAGCAGAAGGAAATTTTTGATTTTCACGAAGTTTTTAATGAGTCATTTTGACTTCAAATAGAAATTTTATGGACTCCTTTCAGCTTAAAAAAATAATCAAATCGGCTAATTGTACTAGAATAGTATTTTGGGGATTTTTATTTGATCCGTGATGCGGGTGACCAAGGATTTTTTTTAATTTAAATTTGAATACTAGCAGAAAGTTTTCCACCATAGCACACTTTTTTAAAGTGGCTTATCTTAGATAAATCGCTAATAAAGTTACGATTTCGCGATTTTTTATTTTTTAAAAATCGCATAATTCTCAAAAAAAAATTTCTGGCAATATTTTTCAAAGTGATCTTGTGTAGAAAAGGATGACCTATTTTTCCATATAGATGACACCAACAAAAAATGTCTGCGAAGTTTGTACTCTTGCCCAAACCATTCAATCATGATAATGTTTTGCTGTATAAATAGGCGTACTTTTCATAGCAAAATTTTTCTAGAAAAAAATAACGCTGCATTAATTTGTCATTCCATGCAAAATGCATAGTAATATCGGTCGAGGACCCCATTTGTATATTATTGACCCGTTAAGGTTTCTAAGACATTCTGTTGATATCCATTTATCTGTTTTTCGAAAAAAATAAGTTTGTTAAAAAAAAATATGAAAAAAAACAAGTGAGAGTGTTAAATTCGGCTGTGCCGAATCTATTATACCCTCCAACATGTAAAAAAATTAAAAAAAAAATTTGACAGGGCGTTGTTTTAAGGGGTGGGAAGGTAGGGGGAGGGGTTGGAGAGCTGGGGTGACTCCTTGGCCCTCACGGTATATGTTTACAAGTTAGTTTTTGTCTGCTTTGTGCACTTAAGTATTATAGTTTTATAATTATTTAAATTATTTTTTTATCCACGCCTTTAAAAAAGGGGCGGGGCAAAAAAAGCGACATTTTTTAATCCCCTGGGTCCAAGCGCAGGACTATAAACTTCTACGAACATAAAAATGTCTCATTTGGTTCACAAAAATATAAAAAACCGTCAAAAAAATTAGCATTTTTAAGAGGTTGGTTTAGTTCTTCAAGGGGGAACTTTTTTCCCCCTGGTCCGATTTGGCCAATTTCCGAACTTAACCTGCCAAGGACCATAACACATATTTATGCTAAACTTGAGGAGTCTAGCTCTTTTATTTTGGACTGCATCGTGTTAACTACAGACGGACGGACGGACGGACATCGCTAAAATGTCTTAGAATCGATCACTGATCAATAATATATATACTTTATGGGGTCCCCGACCGATATTTCGATGCGTTACACACGGAATGACATAGTGAGTACACCCCCATACTGTAGTTGGAGGGTATAAAAATATTGATGGAAAAAAATATTGATGAAAAAAATATATTGATGAAAAAAAAAAAACATTGATGAGCAAAAAAAAAAATATTGATGAAAAAAAAATATTGGTGAAAAAAAAAAATATTAATGAAAAAAAATTTTGATGCAAAAAAAAATATTGATGAAAAAAAAAAAATATTGATGAAAAAAAATAATATTGATGATAAAAAAAACATTGACATAATATTGATGATAAAAAAAATACTGATAAAAAAAAAACAATTTTGATAAAAAAATATTGACAAAAAAAAATATTGATAAAAAAATATTGATGAAAAAAAATATTGAGGAAAAAAATATTGTTGAAAAAAAAATATTGATGAAAAAAACCATTGATGAAAAAAAATAATAATAAAAAAAAATATTGATGAAAAAAAATATTGATGAGAAACTAATATTGATCAATAAAAATATTGATTAAAAAAATATTGATGGAAAATATTTATGTTAGGTTTAATGATACGTTTTTTTTTTCCTATTTACTATATGGTGTTATTCACAAGCTGAATATTTTTTTATTCACCACGTGGTGAACTATTACCCAAGTTACAAACCAAAGTTACAAAAATTTTTGGGTTTAAGAAAATAAAATCAGTAATTCTTATTTTCTTATTTGTTAATCGTTACCTTATAAAGTCAAACTGAGAAGGCGTCCTGAAACTTTTTTAAAATTAGACACCAGCCTAAAAACGTTATCATGTTAAAAAATTGTTTGCCGAGAAATAACATGAAATGTGTAATTTTTTGGGGCAATACGGTGGTAAGGAAATTTTAGATTTTCACTTATAACAAAAAGTGCTCAGAACATCATGGCTATTTAAAAACAAGTAAGAAAATTATAGTCGGTCAAGACCGACCATTTAATACCCTACACCAGATTTTCCCGGGAAATGGGTCCCAAGTTCAAATATGGACTGATTAGATCTATATTTTGTCAAATCTTTAAAAAGTATAAAAAGCACTCACTACTTAAATTTGAGTAGAATAGGCTTCTTTTTGTTGACAATAAACCGCTTCAACTGAATATCGGGCGAAATTTTCACATGGGAACTTAGTCCAAAAATGGTCCGATGATAATCAGATTTGATAAGGTTATCAAAGTACGCGTTTAACATACTCAAACAGAATATTAATTAAATATTTTCTATTTTCATGAAATTTGAGAGATTTGTGTGAAAATCGGGAAGGTGGTTTGTATTGGGGCTACAAGAAGAACTGGTCCGATTTCTTTAAAATTCGGAACGGTGATTTGTGTGGATGAAACATGATTATCTACCAAATTTTGAACATATACATATTAAAATGCGGCAATTAGAGTCATTTGTGCCAAAACTAAAGAGTTCCTTTGTATGGGGGCTAGGTCTAAATATGGACCGATTTTTTTCCAATTTCAATAGGCTTCGTCCTTGGGCCAAAAGAGGCTTAAGTTTAAAGTTTCAAGTCAATTGATTAAAAATTGCGACCTGTATCGTGTTTACACCGTTTACATGGACAGAGAGACGGACGAACTCAAAAAGTGATTCTAAGTCGATCGGTATAATTAAAAGTGGGTCTAGGACCAATATTTCGGGTAGTTACAAACATAAGCACAAACTCATTATACCCTGTACCACAGTGTGGTGTAGGGTATTATTATTACCTGCCAAATTTCGAAAAGAAACCTATTATAATGCGGTTATTAGAGTCATTTGAGTCAAAACTAAAGAGGACCTTTGTATGGGGGCTAGGTCTAAATATCGACCGATTTTTTCCAATTTCAATTGTTTCAAATAAGTTTCAAATTTCAAGTCAATTGATTAAAAATTGCGACCTGTATCGTGTTTACAACGTTTGCATGGACATACAGACAGACGGACGGACATCGCTAAATCAGTTCAAATGTGACTCTGAGTCGATCGGTATACTTAAAAGTGGTTCTAGGACCAATATTTCGGGTAGTTACAAACATCAGCACAAACTCATTATACCCTGTACCACAGTGTGGTGTAGGGTATAAACATGTGTTAATTTTCCGAAAAGTTTTCTAAAAGAGAAATATATCAAATATATAAAACTAAAGAGAAATATATCCTCAGAATCTGAAGGATATTCTTATTCTGAAACTTTATGGTTCTCGTTATTTTTTCTGCACTGAAAATATTTTTTCTGTAAAACATTGAAATTAAATTGTTAAAGGACAACTAAATTTTCTGCAATATAACGACAACTTCTTATGGCAGTGGTTTTTAACAGTTGTTTTACTGAAAAACTATATTAATCCAAGTTTGATAGTTAAACCGAATATATTTGAGTGTCGAAAAAAATGGTCAGTGTTTTCCCATAAAAAAGAGTTTTTAGAGAATTACAAAAAAAACAGGTGAACATAAAAAAATGGTCACCCAAGTTATATGGGTATTTGTACTTAATTTTTTTGCATTAATATAAAATCATTTTTACTAGGGTAAATGTGCAAAAAAAAATTGTATTGAGAGAAAGTATTTTAAAAAGTTTAACAATTTAAATGTAAATTTATTTATATTCTACACTTTCTTTTTGACAAAGAACGGCTTGAAGGAGGAGAAGAAAAAAATATCCTTTTTCTGCATAATAAAAATAATAATATTGTGTATGTGTCACTTGTAAACAGTTACTAATCCTGTCAAGTTTACAATTTTGTTTATCATGTCAAATTTAATGCCATGTTCTTTTTTTTTTTTTTGTAAAATATTTATAGAACCAACAACCAACAACATTGCATAGAATATTGTATTATGGAATACAGTACAAAAACCCCATTAAAATTTTACAAAAACCAAACAACAACAACAACAAATAGCACAATCAAGTACCAAGCAACATTATTGCAAAAAGATAAAATCTTCAATGGGACATATTGACAAACGACGACCAGACAGATATTTAAATTTAAATTGTATATGTACTCCGTACAATAACCAAAATATAAACAAGAATACGTACCTATTGAGCATGAAGTAGATGCTCGTTAACTGTTAGTGTTGGCTGATAAGGGGGAGTTAACTTAGGAACGGGTTTTTGCGATATATTTTGAAAATTTTTCTAAAGGTAAAAAAAATAGGGATGGTTACTCCATTTAAGTTTCAGATTCGCTTATAAGTTATGTAATCCAGGTTGAATATTTTGGTACTGATAAAGTCTATATTAGCACTACACCAAAAAAATGTGGGGTTCTCATATCAAAATTGAAGTTGGTTTACTTAATTTGTCCCATATCCGGTTGTAACCTGTGTGGTCATCTTCATGTTATTAGTGTTACTTTCTTAGCTTTCTATTCACCTAAATGATTTTTATTTTTTCATTAAATTATAGCACAAAAAATCATGAAATTCTTCCCTTGGAAGTATCCTGTTAAGTTAATAAACAAAAAAGTACACTCAAACGAAAAACTCTGTCAAAAAATCTGTAAAACGACTTTCAATTTGAATTAGCAATCTTTTAGCAGATTGTTCTACTGAGAAGGATATTTTTACTAAAATCTCTGTCATTCAGTTTAAGAAAATAACAGACATTTTACTATGTTTATACTAATTTTGTTTGCTGAATTTCATTATTTTTTCAAGAAATTTTTTTATATAAAAATAAAAGCAGAACAGATTGTCAGCAGATTGCTCTGCTGAAATCAGCAGATTGCTCTGCTGAAATCACCAGATTGTTCTGCTGAAATCAGCAGATTATTCTGCTGAAATCAGCAGATTTTCTGCTAAAATCAGCAGATATTTCTGCTAAAATCAGATTTCTCTGCTGTCGCACAACACACATGTTTAATAGCTAAAACGCCAGATAAAAGTATAAGCTTCCGTAGCGTAGTGGTTAAGAAGTGTACTTTCAAATCGGAAGGTGGCGAGTTCGATGCTAGCTGGCGGCGTATGTTTTTTTTTTTTTTTCTTGTTATATTTATTCACCTCTTATGACAGATATTTAGCAAACCGTGTCTGCTAAAATCAGCAGATTTCTCATATGGCTAAAAATGGGTGTATTTTCAGCAGATTTTTCTGCTGATTGGACAGAGAATTTATTTTGAGTGTAACATTCGGTTTAAAATTTCCATACAAAATCCATTAAAAATTAAAGAAAACACTTTGTTCGTTTGTTTTTAAATACAATTTACAAAACCTAAATAAAGTTTAAAGGCATATGAACAGGTGTTGTTTATAATTTTCTTTATTTATACACTCAAAAAAAATCTTGTCAAATAACAAGAAAAATTGTAACTTTTATTTTTTGCTACCTCCTATTTAATAAGAATTCCTAATTTTACAAGCTTTTTACCAAAAATGTTGTAATCTTACAAGATTTTTTCCAATAAAATTGTAAATTTACAATTTTTTTTGACGGGATGAAACTTACAAGAAGTTTTCGTAACTTTACTAGATTTTTTGCTACCTCCTATTTTACTAGAATTCCTAGTAAAAATTACGATATTTTTTGTAATTTTGCAAGTTTTTTACCAATAAAATGGTAAATTTACAACTTTTTTGGCGCAATAAAAATTCTTGTAAATTTACTAGATTTTTTTTCTAAAAAAAACATTGAAATATGTAAAATTACAAAAAAATTTGTTAAATTACAAAAAAAAAAATTAAATTTCGATAAAAAAGTATTTGTTGAAAAACAAGCAAAACTGTCAAATATTGGTAAAATTGGGATAACGAAACTTTTTCTAGTAATTTGACAATTTTTTTTTTTTAATGTATGGAAATCGAATGTTACTTTTTTGTTACTTAACTTGACCAGTTACTCCCACGGGAAAAATTCATGATTTTTTAGTACAAAAATTTAGAATTCGCTGAGAACTTTCCAACCGTATTTATTTTATAACGAAAGGACATCAAATGACAAAGCTATGAACAAATGAACAGTTAATGCGAATAAAAAATAAACCATTTAAAAACCAAATCAGCAAAACATAAAAACCCATATTTTTTTCAACATTTTAACAAGATAATATTTTTAGGCTGGTGTCTAATTTTAAAAACGATTAACGATTAACTTAAAAGAAAAAAGGAATTACTATTTTCATTTTCTTAAAACCAAAAATTTTGGTAACTTGGGTTTGTACACTCAAAATAATAACTCTGTTAAATTACGGAAAAACTCTGCTAATTTAACAGAGTACACCATACTTTTCCAGCTAGCAACATTTCTTGGTAATTTTACTATAAAACTCTGTAAAATGATTTTGACAAAAAAAAACTGTTAATTTTCAGAGTTGCTAGTAAAATAATTGTTAAATAAAACACCATTTAACAAAGAAAAACTCTGTAAATTTACATATATTTGCAAAAAGCATTTGATGCAACCAAAATTTTACAGAAAAAGTTCTGTAAATTTACAGAGTTTAGTTATTTTGTAAAATTTTTAAAAGATTTTTAAATAAGTTTTTTTTGTACTTTTTTAACATTTTCCTAAAAAAAAAAACAGATAAAATTGTGGTGTTTTTACAGAAAACTTAGTTTTTAACTATGAAATTAAGATTGCATAGAATAAGTTAATATACAGATAAAACTAAGTTTTTTGGTTATAAAAAAATACAGAGTATTTCGCTTAAATCTGCATTTTAACAGAAAACTCAGTTAATTATCTGTAAAATTAAGATTACAAAGTTAAAAGTAATATAACAGATGAAACTTTGTTTTTTTGTCACAACAAAATACGAAGTATTTTCTTTAAATCTGTATTTTAACAGAAAACTCTGTCAAATATCTGTTAAATTGAGATTACAGTCATTTTACAGAGTTATTATTTTGAGTGTAACTTTGTAATTGACCTCGTGGTGAATAAAAAATATTCACCAGCTGGCGAATAAAATGTAACATAATTATTTTTAATCAATTTTTGTTCACCAATATTTTTTTAAATCAATATTTTTTTGTCATACATATTTGTTTTTATCAATATTTTTTTTTGATCAATATTTTTTTTTCTCATAAATTTTTTTTCACCCAATATTTTTTTTTTATCAATAATCTTTTTTCATTAAAAAATTTTTTCATCAAAAACATTTTTTATCGACAAATACAGACAAGAAGATTGACGGATATCACTAGAATGTCTTAGAATCATTTACAGATAAATAATATAAAACAAGTAAGAAAGTTATAGTCGGTCAAGACTGACCATATGATACCCTACACCAGTGTTTTCCGAAAATGGGTCCCAAGTCCAAACATGGACCGATTGGATCTGCCTTTTGTTAGATCTTTATTTAGTGTAGAAAACACACACAGATTACATTTTAGTGCAAATGGTTTGTTTTTTTGCCAATTGACCGATTTAACTGAATATCGGTCGACATTTTTATATGGGGAACTAAGTTCAAAAATGGTCCAATTATATTTCGACTTGATTAGATTACTAAAGTACACGTTTAACACCTAAAAATAAAATTTTTTATCAAATATTTAAATTTTTATGAATTTTGAGGGAATTATGTGAATATCGGGAGGGTGGTTTGTGTGGGGACTACCAGAAAGACTGACCCAATTCCTTGGAAATTCGGAATCATGATTCGTGCATGCAAAATTTGATTACGTGTTAAACTTCAAAGCAATATATATTATAATACGGTTATTAGAGTCATTTAAGCTTAATCCAAAGGGGGCGTTTGTATGGGGCTAGGTCTTAACATGGACCGATTTTCTCCAATTTCAATAGGCTTCGTCCTTTTGCCAGAAGATACTTAAGTTTCAAATTTCAAGTCAATTGATTGATAATTGCGACCTGTATCGTGCTTAAACCGATAGAAGGACAGACGGAGGGACATCGCTAAATCGACTCAAAAAGTAATTTTGAGTCGATCGGTAAACTTGAAGGTCTAGGACCAATATTTCGGGTAGTTACAAACATCAGCACAAACTCATTATACCCTGTACCACGGAGTGGTGTAGGGTATAAACATAATGCAGTCCTCGAACGATATTTCAATGCGTTTTGCATTGAATGACAAATTAAAATAGCGTTTTTATTTTAATTTTGCTTTGGAAAAAACACCTATTTATACAGCAAATCATTATCATGATTCAATGGTTTGGGCAAGAGTACAAACTTCTTAGACATTTATGCATAATACATTAATCCATTAATGGAAAAAATTTCACAAAAATATTTAGTCTTTAACTGTTTCCTATATTTTTATCGTCATTTGAAAAATTATATGTTACAAATGATCTATTCGTAATTATTCGCATGCACTCTTCAAATATCGATTTTGCCGGTACTAAAACTCGATCTAAAAATCCAATCTTTTGGCTGCGAAGTTGGGTTAGGTAAACTTTAAAAGTAAGCGCGAAAAATATAAAGTTTTTTTTTCTCACTTATGACCGACCCAGTCTTATGTTTTATATATTTTGGGGAGGTACTTTTAACGAGTATTTTTCAATTTCTGAAAGTTTTTTTTTTTTAAACTACACCCAGAAAAGTTGTACAGTAACTATTTACGGTTATTCAATAAGTTTTTAGTTAAAGTTGTTTTAAATGTTTTATCGTTTGTTTTTCAATGAAAATAAAAAAATGAACGATTTATACAGTTGTTAAAACAATAAACTACAAAAGTTACGGAAAAATATTTTTATCAGTTAAATTATTTGTGACTGATTATACCGTATAATTTTACAGAAGTACGGTTTTTGTAGTTTGTTATTCAAAAATTTGTATTTTTACCTCACAAAATAAAAAATTGTAAACAGTTAAAATAACTGAAATATCATTTGTTTTTACGGAATGTCTAGTCATTTATTAACGTTTAAAAATAACTGAAAATGTATGTTGTTTCAAATGAAATATAAGTAGTCCGTTTTTTAAAAGGAAAAACGATTGTTTTAAACGTTTTTTCAGTTGAATTTACTTAAAAAATATTTTGAGTGTATCTATTTTTTACAGGTTTCTTATTTAGTACATCATAAAAATTTAATATTCCAAAAAGTGGGGGAATGCCCAGCCTTAATTTATTGTTGGAGCTTTTTGAGTTTAACGGAATTCAGGAATTTGAATTTTCACCAATATTTTTTATTAACATATTTTAAAGAAGTACTTAAAACTGTATTCTTGTCACACACAAAAAAAAAATACACTCAAAAAATATTTTTTATACCAACAAAAAATTTTACACTCAAAAAAATTTGTTCTCATATTTTTTTGAATGTACATTTTTTTAGCGTAAATTTTTTTTGACTATAAAATTGTTTTGTTCCCCCAAGTACTTTGGGGTGTTTTTTCACTAATAAAAATATTTCTATACTCACAAAAATTTTTTTTCGAAAAATCAAATCTCTTTAAAATATATTGTTCAGAAATTTTTCAAAATTTCAAAGTCCAAGATACATTATTTTGGCGTTTTTTGAATTCAGAATTTCCTAAAAACTGATTTTAGAAAAAAAGTTTTTGGACAAAATTTTTAAAGCTCAAAAAACATTTTCAAAGTTTTTTAAGTACTGGATACAATTATCATTAAAAAAATTCTATGTTCCGAAAATTTTTTAAATTCTCGGAGAAAAAAAAAATGGAATTTGTTTTTTTGCGTTTTGACTTTGAGTTTTGTAGCGCTTTAATGACTTTAAATAAAACGTTCTGACAGCACTTTTTTACATTGGCTATAAAACGTTTTAATCTCTTGTAGGTCGTTGTTAACATTCTGATACAGAACGCTCGTATATGCATCCAAAATGTTTTAACAACGCCATTGCAAATGTATTTTTCTATCTGGAAAGTTTAAAAAAAAAATTTCAAAAAATTTTAACTTTAAATTTTGTTTTCGATTTATAAATATATTTAAAATTTTTTTTTGGACAGATAAAAATAAACAAAAGAAAAATATCCCTTTGGCCTACCCAGCATATGATTATATTCCATAAGACTTTGTGGTAAATAAATGCATATGTGGCCAATACATATTGCTAATTTTATTTTATTTATAAAGTAAAATCATTAAAGAAGAGACAATACTATGATCACTCTTATCCCCTCCAAACAGTGCATTCTTCTTGGAAAAGTAGGTGAGTAATTTTTTTATAAAAAAGGATTTCACTTGTTATGCTACCACGAACTGTTTTCTCTTTAAATTCCTATCCGCTTATTAGAGTGGCCTCTTTTTATTACATATTTATTTTTGTATAAAACTCATAAATATTTATTGAATTTTAAGAACAAACAACTTTGTTTTTTAATAATATTTACAAATGAAAGTTTTCTCCTTCGTTGGTGTCTTTTTTATTTTATTTTTATTTTTTGTGATTATATTTTTTTCTCACAGGATTCACAAGAATTTCGATAGTGATGATGATGATGATGATGACGGTCAGTAAGTATTGCTCAATCTGAGTTGATTTTATAGTATGAACCAAACCTGTAAAGTACTTAAGTATTTATTTACTTATATTAATTTTTTTCAAGTATTCTTGTACTTATACTTGAAAAATTCAAGTACAAATATTTTTTACTTACTTGAAAAAATTTTCAAGTAAGTATAAATATTTTTTATTTACTTGACGAAAAGTTCAAGTAAGTAAGTATATTTTTACTTGCAACAATTTGTGTTCAAATAAAATACTTGAACACAAATTTGTTCAAGTAAAATACTTGAAAACATTTTCTTGAAGTAAAAAATAACTAAAAAGTGTTTTTAAAAAAATTTCTTAAACAAAATGTTTTCAAATAAAATATTTGAGCAACACAAGTTTAAACCACTACCACAGTATATACCACTACTAACAATAAGACAATGCGCGTACTGCAATTAATATTAGGAGGAACTTTCATACGTGTTGTATAAAATTACTGTACACGCGCATGACTTACACGGGAGTAAAATGGCACACAACCTTAAGATGTTTTATTGAATTATCTCCAAAAGCCATATCATCGACACAACTACTTCACACCCTTATCATTTTACTCCCTATAGTCTTTAGACTTTCTCTCGGTGCCAACAAATCCGGACAGACCATAATAGCACCAACTCCCAACATCAAATTGGACGAAATTATATGCACAGCATTCCAAACCACATCAACATTTTTGCATTTTTATCTTCCACTCCTCCAAACCACCATTCACTACCTTTTAAATCCTACTCTTCTAAGTGTCCACTTATCCTCTCTATTTTTATTCCCAAGCCCATCAAGCCAATAACAAAATAAAACCAAAATTAGGTACATAACAAAAATTTATTTTAATTTATTTATTGACAATCACATAAACAAATTTTCCAAAAATTGTTGCTTAAGTTTTTTATTTCAACAAAATGTTTATCAAGTATTTTTACTTGATGAAAATTTGTTCAAATAAAAAATACTTGAAAATACTTGTACTTGAACATTTCAAGTACAAGTTTTTTTTACTTACTTGAAAAATTATTCAAGTAAGTAAAAAATATTTATACTTGAAAATATCAAGTCCAAGTATTCGTATACTTACTTGAAAATACTTGAATTCAAGTTTTTTTACAGGTTTGGTATGAACAAATAAAAAACAATATTCCAGCATATCACAATACCTGGCAACACATTTCACAATTGTTAGGTGTATATTTTTTTAAATTTTCTGAAGTATCAAAAAAAAAAAAAACAAAAAAAAAAAAAAATAACTTGAGCATCGAATTGTATGATATGAATGAAATTATTTTGTGGGAATACTATCACATGCTTGTTAATTATAAACTATAGGTATGGGCATTTTATAGGAACATCAAAATGTTAACTCAGCGAGGAATAGTTAAACTTTAAAAAAATTTTATTTCACAGTAACAGAAATATTGGCAAAGAAAGTTTGTCAGATTTTGAGAAATACATCCGACAAAATAAAACCTTTTCTGAAAATGTCTCAAATTCTGAGTAATTTGTTCCTGTAGATAAAGAATCAGATTGTTAGAAATGTTTTCTATAGAAAATAGTTCTCAGAATCAGTCGTAGATTTTGAGAAATATCTTCTATAAAATCCAGATTCTGATACATTATTTCCTATAGAAAAATTCTTAGATTCTGAGATATTTTTTTTATTGACAAAGTTTCTAAAAGAGAATTCCGATTGAAAAATGAGTTAAATTTTTTGAAAACTTTTTAGATTCTAAAGCACATTTCCAATCCACTCCACAATCTATGCGAAATTACGAAAAATCAACTTTCGCTATTAAGTTGAAAAAAAAGTATTTTTCTACCAAAATGTATGCCAACACAGAAAATAACACTTTGTCAATATAAGTGGACAACACTAAAATGCTTTTAGTTGTATAAAAAATATATAAACTAATTTTAAAAGTTTTTATGTTTCAGCAAAAATTAAACTAGGAAAAAAAATTTGAAGTTTATTATTACATTAAATTAATTTTTGAAAAATGCACACAGAAAATAAATACACTTAAACATAAATGTGGATGACAAATATTTAGTAAAAGGTGTGGAAAATTGAGTATAAAAGTAAAATTTGGAAATTTCAAATTCGATAAAAAAAAATCCGAATTCGGGACACGGTAGTGTACAGGTCAAAATACATGTACATATTTTTAACATAAATAAAAATTAATAACAATTTATCCGACGTCATTCAGGATAGTTTTTACTTGTCAATGTAACAATTTCTTTTAGCGAACTAACATATGTTCTTCTGTTAACCTTCATCAATGAAATGAAATTTTATTAAATTCCTTCTATATACAAATCACTTGAGTATTCAATCAATTAACCGTTAATCGGTTAACCGATTGTCTTGGTCGGTTAACCGATTAATTTTGTTCGAATAATTTAAAATTGCAAAATTTTAAAATAAACAAGTAGAAAAGTTAAATTCGACTTTGCCGAATCTATGAATACCCTCCACAATGCATTTTTTTTAAAGGGTAGTACACTTTTTAACGTGAAAAAATTAACAATTTTGATTAGAAATATTTAATTTTGAGTAAAAAACTCTTTTTTTGTCATTTAAAAAAAAAAAAAAAAAATTACTAATTTTTTTTTTGAGTGTAAAATTTTCTCGAGTGTAATGTTTTTTTTACTGTAAAAATATTTCTGAGTGAAAAATATTGTCATTTTTTGTAAAACAAAAAGTTTATATATATTTTTCACTCAGAAATATTTTTACAGTAAAAATTTTTTTTGTGTAAATTTTTTTTGAGTGTAAAATTTTTTTTCATTGTAAAATTTTTTTTGAGTGTAAAATTTTGTTTGAGTGTAATTTTTAAGTTACCAATGCTTTTAAAACTAAACCAGTTTAAAAAGCATTGCTTTAAAATTAAACAAGTTTGAAAAGCATTGTTTAGTTACCACCAATGCTTTTAAAACTTGTTAAAACACGTGGCATTTTGAATGAAACTAATCTGAAATTCAGGGTTTTGCTTATAACTTTTGAACCACTGGATCGATTGAGCTGAAATTTAACACCAAACAGAACCGGAGAACGGCAAAGATACATGCCAAGCTTCAGTAGTCTCATTATTGTCTTTCGAAAGTTATTGTGTTTTTTATCTCGTAAGTTAGCAAAACACCCTTGCCGAAATTTACTCTTTTGCTCATAACTTTTGAACCACTGGACCGATATGGCTGGATTGCAATACCAACCTGACCAGGTAAATGACAAACATATATGCCAAACTTCAGTAGCCTCTGTAAAGTCTTTCAAAAGTTAGCGTGTTTTCTACGGACAGACAGACAGACGGACGGACGGACGGACGGACGGACGGACGGACGGACGGACATCGCTAGATCGACTTAAAATCGATCGAGGATCATAAATATATATACTTTATGGGGTCCTAGACCAATATTTCGAGGTGTTACAAACGGAATGACAAACTTATATATACCCTCTATCACTAGAGTGGAGGGAATAAAAATAAATCGGTTAATTTGAGTCGATTAACGGAAATTTATTTTTTTAGTACTTTTACTTACTTATTAATTTTTGAGTTTTATTCAAATAACGGTCCTGTTAAAAACCGTTAGTATTAAAAAAAATACTTAATTTTCTGGTGCATTGTTTGCATAACTTTACACTCAAAAGAAAAAATTTGCCGAAAAATCTATAAAACGACTTTCAATTTAGCAAACTCTCAGCAGAATTTTTTTGTAAAAATGGATATTTTTACTAAAATCTCTGTTATTCAGTTTTTTTTTAAATATCAGAAATTTTACTGCATTTTTACTGATTTTTATTGCTTAATTTCAAAATATTTTCGAACATATTTTTAGCAGATTATTTTTTTAATTATACAGAAATAGTTTGCTGTCATTTTTTTCAAGAAAAAATTTTAAGCTATTTTTTCAAAATTGTTAATTTTTTTATGCAATCAAAACAAGATTTTTTCAACAAATTTTTGATCATATTTTTAGCAGAAATAGTTTGCTGTGATCCTTTTTTTATAAAAAAAACTTTCTTCAATTTTTTTTTTCAAAGTTAATTTTTAATAACTCACAAAACTAAAAAAAATTGTGATTATATTGCTAATTTTACAAAAAAATTGTTTTTGAAATTTTCTTTTAAGTATATATTTAAACAAAAACTATTAAAGTTTACATGAAAACAAGAAAAACAAAAATTTTCTGTAAAATGTCTTCTCTGCAGTTTTTACGGATTTTTCTGCTGATTTCACCTATACAATCTTGACAAATTTTCAGCAAAAAATTATTTATAAACTCACATGTCCTCGCTTTTTTTCAATAAACTTCTCATTTTCAGTGCCACATTTTACCGGGGTCTTCCCAATAAGCACTTGTATTAAATTAAATGGAAATCGTTCAAGAATGCCTTGACTTTCCTATATATATTTTTTATAATGCGCTTGATATGGCCTTACACTACGGTCACTATTTGATTCCTGATCAATTTCTCCTTCCTTAATGTGAAAGTACTAGTGTTGACAATTGGGAAATGCCATCGTGTAAATTTGCTCGCTTTAATGCTTCCAAATTGTAAATTTACTTTTTTTATTTTTGTGAAAATTACGAGTTTTTTACAAGTACGACATTCTCGTAAAATTTACCAGCTTTTATTGTAATTTAAAACGCTTTTTAAAGAGCGGTCAAAATATTTGGAAGTTTTTTATTTGAAAACTGTATTACAGAGCAATAAGTAAAATTACGAATGAAATTTAGTATTTTGGTTACGAGAAAAAAACAAAAAAGGATATTCCTCAAATCTGTATTTTATAAAAAAAAACTCTTTTTATTATCTGTAAAATAGAGATTACAAAGTAAATAGTAAAATTACAAATATGTAAAACTTGTTTTTCGGTCACAAGAAAATACAAAGTATTTTCTTAAAATCTGTATTTAAGCTGATAACTTTGTCAAATATCTGTCGAATTGAGATTACAGTCATTTTACTGAGTATTTAACCGAGTAATTATTTTGAGTGTAAATATGTGCATTTATTTAAAGTAAAAAAATTTATAAAATTAATTAAAATCAAGTAAGAAAGTTATAGTCGGTCAAGACCGACCATATAATACCCTACACCAGAGTTTCCCGGAAAATGGGTCCCAAGTTCAAACATGTACCGATTGGATCTATCTTTTGTCAAATCTTTAATAACTGCAAAAAACACCCACAAACCATATTTGAGTCAAATAGGCTTCTATTTGTTGCCAATAAACCGATTTGACTGAATATCGGGCGAAATTTTCATATGGGGCCTAAGTCCCAAAATGGTCCGATTAAAATCGAATTTGATAAGGTTATTAAAGTAAGCGTTAAGCACACACAAAAAAATTTTAATTAAATATTTTCTGGATGTCCGATTCCTTTAAAATTTGGAATAGTGATTTGTGAATATAAAACACGTGTAACTGTCAAATTTCGAAACGATATCTATTATAATAAGGAGGTAGGCTTCGTCCTTTTGCCAACAGAGGCTTAAGTTTCAAATTACAAGTAAATTGACTAAAAACTGCGACCTGTATCGTGTTTACACCGTTTACATGGACAGACAGACGGACGGACGGACATCGCTAAATCGACTCAAAAAGTGATTCGGAGTCGATCGGTATACTTAAAAGTGGGTCTAAGACCATTATTTCGTGGAGTTACAAACAGCAGCACAAACTCATTATACCCTGTACCACAGTGTGGTGTAGGGTATAAATACATTTTTATGAATACCGAAAATTCGGTATTGAAAATATCACAATATCGAAACACCGATTTTCTAATACCGGTTCGATATTGGCAGCCCTAGATGAGTAACTTATTAAATCTGAACCCCGATTAATTATTTTCTCGTTTCACCGATTAAAATAGAAACCGGAATAATTGAATACCCTGCAAATCACCCATTCATATGAGTGTGTTGATTTTAGGGTATTGAAGATTAAATTAATTGCCCCAACCATAAAACTGCTAGTAGATATACGATATTATTTATATCCCCAAATTAACATTAAGTCGGAACGAAAATTATTTTGTAAACAATTGTAATTGCGTTGGCATTTCTTAATTATTCGATAAAAAGTATGTACTGGATTAAATATTTAAGTCTTAACTAGAGGCAACGCTTGTTTGAGGACCTATTCTCAACAGTTTGTGAATTGCGTCTGCAACAAAAACTAAAATCCTTCATGCCTAATAAAAACATACTTCATATATTTTTTTTTTTTTGATAATGATCCCCTTAATCTTTAAGTTTATGCTAAAATAATTTTAAGTATATAAAACCCTGACACATGTTTGATACACATGGATGACTGGTTTGTTGAAACATTAAAAAGAAGAATGAAACAATGGAATTTTGGCATTTTACACGTGTATGAAAAATTACAATGAATGGTATGGAATTTTGTGGAATTTTCACGATTGATTGCATATGAGAAATGTTAAATGACGTTTTCTTAATTATATCAAAGTCTGGCTGTTTCACACATGCGAAGTCTGTGTGAATGATGAACGTATAAGAAATAAACTCATATTTAAAAGACATTTGGACAAGCGGGTAGCAATTGAGCAAAAACATTTAACATCAACGAGTAATTTTTCGATGGTCTCCGATTTTTATAAAATTTTGTGAGTGTGTGTGGTAGTGGACACATTTATTAAAAAAAATATATATATTTTTTTTTTTTGAAAAGTGTGGCAACTCTGAAACTTTGAAGTTTAGTAATTTGCGGCATAGGGACTCCACTCAAAAGGTCATAACTTTTGTTGTGTAAGAGATATTGACAAGCGTCTTTTTGCATTGGATAGGTAAAACTATAGGGATTAATAAATTAATTTAAAAAAAATTGTAGAATTTTTTTTTTTTTTATTAAAAATTTTGGAAAAAAAAATTAAAAACTGTTTTTTAAAAAAAATATATTTTTAAGATTTTTTAAAATTTGTTTTAAAATGGCCAATGATATGGTCTAAATACCCCGAAGAGTGGGATTCGTAAAAGTTTTTGAGATATCACAAAAAATGTAGAAGAATATACGCAAGAAAACGAGAAAAAAATTAAAAAAAAAAAATAAAAATATTTTTTTTTTTTTAAATATATTTTTTCGATTCTTTATATTTTGTATACAAATAGCCAATTATGTGTTCAAAACACCCTGAAAATTTTAGAGTGGAATTATTTATAGTTTCTGAGATATCACAAAAATGTAGAAGTAGAAGCTTCGAAATAATGTACAAGAAGAGAAAAACTGGTTACCTCCAATGACATGTCCATGTTTATGTAATGAAATTTGAAATTGGGAAGTTACCCCTTACTGATATTTTTGGTTTTTGTTGGAACGCTACAAGAAAAAGTATAGAGTTCTGTATTTATAACTTTTGAGCGCAGTTTCTTGTTTACATATTTTATATAAATAATGTTAATTACAGGTTTTTTTTTTAAATAATTTAAAATTTGTAATATTGTGAAAATAAATATCAGTAAGTGGTTACTTCCCAATTTCAATATTCATTACATAAACATGGATATGTCATTGGAGGTAACCAGTTTTTCTCTTCTACACTTTTTCTAAACTTCTACTTACACATTTTTGTGATATCTCAAAAACTAAAAATAATCCCACTCTAAAATTTTCAGGGTGTTTGGAACACATAATTGGCTACATGAATAAAAAATATAAAGAATCTAAAAAATATATTAAAAAAAAAAAAAATATTTTTAATTTTTTTTAACAGTTTTTTCTTGTTTTCATGCGTACATACTTCTACATTTTTTGTGATATCTCAAAAACCATTTCGAATCCCACTCTAAAATTTTCAGGGTATTTAGACATTATTATTGGCCATTTTTATACAAATTTTGAAAAATCTTAAAAATACGTTTTATTTTAAAAACAATTTTTATTTTTTTTTCCAAAATTTTTTATAAAAAAAAAAATTATATAATTTTTTTTAAATTAATTTATTAATCCCCATAGTTTTACCTATCTAATGCAAAAAGACGCTTGTCAATATCTCTTACACATCAAAAGTTATGACCTTTTGAGTGAAGTCCCTATACCACAAATTCCAAAACTTCAAAGCTTAAGAGTTGCCACACTTTTCAAAAAAAAAATAAAAAAAAAAAACATTTTTTTTAATACATGTGTCCACTTCACACACACTCACAAAATTTTATAAAAATCGGAGACCATCGAAAAATTACTCGTTGATGTTAAATGTTTTTGCTCAATTGGGAAAGCAGGAAGCTATAATTTTACCGAAAATTGTAATTTTGTGTCTTATTACACAGAAAAAAATTTAAATTAATTTCATTAAAAAATTCGCAGATTCAATTTATTTAAGAAAATTAGCAAAAAAAATTGTAATTTGTTAATAAAAAATTATTTCTAATAATTAAAAATTAATTAAAATTTTAATAGGAAATTACTAAAATTTTATTAAATGAATTAAAAATTTAATTGAAAATAAAATTTAAAATCTGCTAAAATTTCAATTACCTTATTAAAATTAAAAAAAAAAAAAAAATATTAAAGTTCATTAAAAAAAAAAAATGTTTACAAAAGAAGAGTAAAATAAGTCGAAAAAGTGTTTTAAATTTACTTCTGAGAAAAATAATAATATTAGATGGCTTCCATAAAATTTGATTTAGGTTATATTTTGAGAACATAGTATTTCTACCACTATTGTATGATATTTTTCCTATAAAAAAATCTCAGTTTCTGAGACATTTTTTCTATACAAAAAGTCTCAGATTCTGACATAGATTCGTATAGACAAAATATCAGATTCTGAGATAATTTTGCTATAGAAAAAGTTTCAGTTTCTGACATATTTTTCCTATAAAAAAAAGGTTCAAATTCTGAGACAGTTTGCCTATAGAAATGGTCTCAGATAAAGAGACAGTCGTATCAGATCCCTGTTGAAAGATTTTGAAACATTTTGCCTATAGAAATGGTCTCAGACACAGAGACAGTTTTATCAGATTCTGACAAATTTTTCCTGTAGAAATACTCTAAGACTCCCCATAACGGAAATGGGGATTATATCCGTGGGGATTATGTCATGTCACCGATGCTGAATAAATCGTAACATAATTTTTTTTTTTTTATAATTTTTTTTTATAAATTTTGTTTTTATATATGTTTTCATCAAAAATTTTAATTAATCAAAACGTTTTTTTTCTGATTTTTTTTTTTTTTTTGTTAAATTTAAATTTCTATCAAAAAGTTTTTTTCATAATTTTTTTTTTTTTGTTCATCAATTTTTTTTTATTTTATTAAAAAACTTTTTTTTTCAACAAATATTTTTTTTTCCATAAAAAAAATTCATTAAATTTTATTTTTCTCATTAATACTTTTTATAGCCTACACTGTGGTACAGGGTATAATGAGTTTGTGCTCATGTTTGTAACTACCCGAAATTTTGGTCCTGGACCCACCTTTAAGTATACCGATCGTTCAGAATCATTTTTTGAGTCGATTTAGCGATGTCCGTCCGTCTGTCTGTCCATGTAAACGGTGTAAACACGAAACAGATCGCAATTTTTAATCAATTGACTTGAAAATTGAAACTTGAACCTCTTTTTGCCCAAGGACGAAGCCTATTGAAATTGGAAAAAATCGGTTCATATTTAGACCTAGCCCCCATACAAAGGTCTTTTTTAGTTTTGGCTTAAATGACTCTAATAGCCGTATTATAATTGGTATAGTTTCGAAATTTGGCAGGTAAACGTGTTTTGGTTCACAAATCACCATTCCGAGTTTTAAGGAAATCGGACTAGTTCTTCTTGTAGCCCCCATACAAACCACATTTCCGATTTTCAAATAAATCTCTCAAATTGAAATCAAACATGAAAATAGAAAATATTTAATTAAAATTTTGTTTGTTTATGTTAAACGCGTACTTAAATAACCTTATCAAATCTGATAATTATCGGAGCAGTTTTGAACTTACACTCAAAATATTTTGTAGGCAAAAACAAAAGAAAAACACACTTAAAACAAGTGAATAAACAATTGAAAACCATCCCAGTAATTATTCATTTATTTTAACAAACATCAACATTTATTTTTTACTGTTGACAAAATTTTCTAAAATAAATAACATTAAACATTAAAAAATTACGGTTTTTTCCCTCTTTTTTACTAACATATTCGAAAAAAATAACCTACGAAAACATAAAAAATTAATGATAGTTCTGTTATTTTTACCAACAAATTCCAAAAAAATAACCTACGAAAACATTAAAAATTAATGATTTCGTAGGTTATTTTATACAATTTTCTATTGAAATATTTTTTTAAAAATTTTTAATAAAATTTTGGGGAATCGATCCCGCAACCAACTACATTCTGGCCAGACACTCTACCCATCGTGCCAAAGTCACTTGATACAAACATGTTTTTATATTTCTATAAATAATTTTTTAATTTTTTTTTCTACAAAAAAATTACTGACTTGTGTAGGTAAAAACTAATGATATTTCATTAAAAAATACCCACAATTTAAAAAAAAATGACTTACAAAAATCATTAAAAATTTAAAGAATAATCAGTAGTTTTTACTTACAGAACAAAAATAAATGACTTTAAAGATTAAATGTTAATGAAAGTCTTTATTTTTTAGTGTGTTATTTTTGAAACAAAGGACAGAAGAAGTCGTTAATAAAAACTGAACATCAAACAAATGTTTTTGCTTTTAAAAACGACTAAACGGAAAACTTTTTAATTAAACTACAAACAGTTAATGACATAATTTTTTGAGTGTAGGCCCCTTGTGAAAATTTGGCCCGATAGTCAGTTAAAGCGGTTTATTTATAACAAATAGAAGCCTATATTACTCATATTTTATTTGTGAGTTTTTTTACACTCATTAAAGGTTTGACAAAATATAGATCTAATCGGTCCATGGGAGCCATTTTCGGGTACCCATTTTCGGGTACCCATTTTCGGGTACCCATTTTCGGGTACCCATTTTCCGGGAAACTCTTGTGTAGGGTATTATATGGTCGGTCTTGACCGACTATAATTTTCTTACTTGTTTTTTCAATAATTTTTTTCATCAAATTTTTTTTTATCAAGAACGTTTTTCTTGAATTTTTTCCATAATTTTTTTATTTTTCATCGAAATTTCTTTTTTATGAAATTTTTTTTTCATACATTTTTTTTTCATAATTTTTTTTTTCATGAAAATTTTTTTTCTTTATCAAAAACTTTTTTTCAGCAAAACAATTTTTTTTCTTATTTTTTTTAACCAAAACAACTTTTATACCAAGTCTTAGATTCTGACAAAAAATGCTCCATTTGCTTAACAAATGTACAAAAATCAAGTGAGAGTATTAAATTCTTCTGTGCCGAATCATTTATAATCTCCAAAATGTAAAAAAATTACATATACTAAATTTACAGCCCTTTTGGTTTAGAGATCATCTTGCTTCCAACAGACAGATGATCGGATGTATATAGCTAGATTGTCTTAAAAATGGTATATAAACTTAATTGGGTCCTCGACCGATATTTCAATTCCCAAGCAAAATCTGTCATTACCAGTAATTGGTTTTGTAATCCAAAACAACTGTTAATAAGTAGTTACTTACAATAAGTGAATAAGCCAATTTTTAATTTTTATTAATTTAAAGCCGCTGTTCCGAAAAAAGTAATTCACATAAAAAATGTGAAAATAAAAATTTCGGAATTTTTTTGGTGTTCTAGATTTCACATCCGAATTTTTTTTCGTTTTGTTTCACATAAATAAAATTTGATGAAAGTAAAACGTATGCACTTTTTTCCTAAAAGTTTTTTTAAATTTCAATTATTCAATTTCAACTTTAAATAAAAACGTGATCAACAAAACACTTAACTTGATTTCATGTGATTCGGAAATTTTCATGTGAATTGAGAAGTTGTGAAAGACAGAACAGAGGCCTAAGTTAAATTTTTAATGTTTAATAATTACTCCCATTTCGTAACTAATTATTTTACTTATTATTGGTAATGGGTTTTTACTCCTTATTAGTACTCCGAGGCAGTAGCTACCCAGGCAGAAAAATACGACCTTTTATGGTCGCTTGTGTCGCTTGTGGAAAGCATCACAGTTTAGTACTCTCCCAGCGTCCAAAATGATAATCACGGTAAACGGTATGCCGTTGCTATTTTAAAGCGCTTTAAAAGCCCATTAAAAACAAAAAATATGGTACTATTATAGCACTTTCAGAACAAAAAAATGGGACGTATCTAAATTGTATACATAAGTCCATACGACACAACTTTTTTTGGTGTTTATTTGAATAAACAAATTTATTAAATTTATTGACTATTAGGATACAAAAATTTTGAACAATTTTCTAAGTCCCGGAAAAAAATTGTTTGCAGTTTTCTTTGCGTTTTGGAATAAAAAATTTATTAAAAATGCTTTTAGGAAAAAAAGTGGTGTATTGAACCGAAACGGGTATGTATCCGAAGTTTAAGGGTGATGTATTCGGAGTGTAAGACACTTCCTCACGAAAGAAACAGGTGTTTTTATATAAAAGGTGGCAAGTTTGTAATATGTAGATCCAGAGACTCTATGTAGGTCATTGTGTATAAGTGACATATCATGAGAACTATCAAGGACCGGCCACTTATCCTGCAGGGAAATAAAAAATATTCCAATTGTTATGAAAATTAATAAATTTTAATAAAAAATTTATACTTTGAACGGATTTAAATAGAAAAACATTGGCAAAGCGCTTGGAAAGCACTTTTTCGAATTCATACTACCTTCTACACAAAAAATAAAGTGCTTTGCCGAGACTTTTTCTTTGGAACGGTTGGCAGTTTCTGCGTGGGTACTTATTTATCTCCATGCTCTTCAATACTTATTTTTGTCTCATGCCCTTGTAAAATAATTAGTGTTTCATTCAATAACTAACTACTTGTTAACATGTGTTTCGGATTACAAATGCCAAATTTGGCTGAGAATTCGTGAACATGAGGAGAATATGATACATTATAGCCACAAAACTTAAAAAAAAAAAATAAAGTCTCGAAATTTTATTTTTTTTGCAAACTTCCAAAAACGGCTAGCATCATCGAATTCAGCGTACCTGAATTTCGCGAAAAATTTTTTTTTCGCGTTCTTCAAAAAACGGCTAGCACAATTAAATTCAGCGTACCCGAATTAGATTTACCAGCAAGGTGCCCAGCTTGTTAA
>CAWUER010000244.1:0-23984 GCA_963921195.1 Pegoplata infirma
GGTTCCGCATCTGGCTTCCAAAGTTTTCCAAAACATCAGGTTTTTAAGAAAGTTGAGGTCAAAGTTTACAAATAAACGCATTTTTGTGCAATTTAGAGAGCATTTTTGTCGATATTTTGTGATCTGACCACTAGTTTTCGATTAACCTTTCGATGCTGATTCCGAATATGGTTCCCAAATTTTTCTAAAATGTCAGGTTTTTGAGAAAATGTATATCAAAGTGAGACGGTTTCTGATAGAGTGGAAATTTTGGTACCATTTTGTGAAGCTCAAAATGTCCTTTCATTCTACATATATATTGGGGTGTTTCATTCGAAAAGTCACGGAATTGTTAATCTGCGCCTGTATTAAAAAAAAAACATTTAAGAAAAACCAAAAACATTATATTTCCGCCCTCTGGATGTGTTTTTAGAACTTTTTTAAGAGTTCAAAAAACATCCGTTGTCTTAAATTTTCGTGTAGAATCGACTGGTGGAATCAGATTTGCAATATTTTCAGCTGTTTTTGAACCATTGAAAAATCAGCTCATAATCCTCTTTTCACAGGCATTGAACCACCCCAAGGAGCGAAAATTTGTCCAAAAAATACCATCATTGTTTTAACCTCCCTTAAAGCCTTCAAAAAAATGATAATACCCGCAGATTAAAAATTTCAAAATTAACTTAACTAATATTTATATGAGAAGTTTTTTTAACGAAAACAAAAAAAACGTTAGGGGGTACGCGTCTGACAAAATTTAAATTTAGGGGTACGCGAGCCAAAAAGGTTGGTAACCGCTGGGCTAACCATTGCTTTTTTTGTCAAAAAACTTTTCGATTTTTATTCCTACTTTTTTGTTATATATTTTATGTAGAACTTCACGCTCGACACATTGATGCTAAATTTTTGTAAATCCGTCCAGTAATTTTTTTGGTTTGAGAAAAATTTGAATTTCGAATTCTCTCAAGGGTTGCCACAATTTAGTTTTTCATCAATAACTCGGAAAATATTGGCCTGATTCAATAATTCGGGAAATATTGGCCCAATTTGGCTCGGAGACCTATTCGTCCCAACTTTTTATGCTCTTTCAGAAATTTTTACCCTGTAAAAAAAGATTTTTCGACAAACTTGGCAACCATAGTCAATGTGTAAGAAAAAATATGGTAAAAACTGGACCGATTTACAAAATTTTAGCTTCAATGTCTCGAGCGTGAAATTCTAAATAATGTTGCTATTAAAAAATAACAAAAAAATTTTTGGCAAAAAAAAAAAGATGGGCTAACCATTGCTTTTTTTGTCAAAAAACTATTTGATTTTTTTCATACTTTTTTTGTTGATGCTAAATTTTTGTAAATCCGTCCAGTAGTTTCGGAGATATAACGTTTTTAAGATTTTTTTGATTTGAGAAAAATTAACATTTCGAATTCTCTCAAGAGTTGCCCCAATTTAGATTTTCGTCAATAACTCGGGAAATATTGGCCTGATTTATACGTCCCAACTTTTTATGCTCTTTCAGAATATGTAACCCAAATTTGTACTCCGTAAAAAAATATTTCCCGACAAACTTGGATCCCTAGATCCCAGTGAAGCAGAATGTGCCGGGCAATGGCAAATAAAGTGATCGATAGTTTCCAACTCCTCTTCATACATTCAACTCCGGCAAAAGTCATTCGACGGCACATTTAACCGCTCTCCGTGCTTCCCTATAAGACAGTGTCCGATAATTATAGAAACCACTGACGAAATTTGTCCTCTTGGAAGCGATATAAGCTCATTTGTGCGCCCCTGATTAAGAGAAGGCCAAATCAGTCGTGTTGTCTCACACGTCCATCTCTTTGCCCATCTTTTATTAGTCTCCGTCGCGAAACAAAGCCGTAGGTTTTGCTTGCAAGTTTCTAGAGTCATACTAACACATTCCAATTCTGTTGGAACCTGTAAGGCAGTTCCTAGTCTTGCAAGCTCATCGGCTTTGCAATTCCCTAAAAAAAAAATTTTCACTCGAAAAAAATTTAACACCCAAAAAAAATTTTAAGCTCAAAAAAAAAAACAAGTAAGAGTGTTAAATTCGGCTGTGCCGAATCATTTATACACAGAAAAAAATATGGGGAAACAAATTTGAGTAATCACTTGTTTAAATTTAAAAACAAAAATTGAGTAATTTTTTAATTGACGCAATTAAAAATTTACTTAAAAATTTTAAAAATAATTTAAGTAAATAATTTAATAAAAATTTAATAGTTTTCTATTTTTTTTTAAACTCTCATAGTTTTTTGAATTCTCGTTTAGTTTATAGTGTTTTGTATATGTAAATGAAAGTTTGTAATCGTCTTTATAAAATTTTCCTATGTTTTTGAGACATAAATATGTTTGGTAAATTTTGAAAAAACAAGTTTTATGTTTTTTTTTTGGAAAAAAATTTTAAACTTTTTTAAACTTTTTAAAAAAATAACTAGATACATTTTTAATTGTGTCAATTAAAAATTTACTCAAATTTTTTTTTCAAACATTTAATAAATTTTTATTAAAAATTTACTCAATGCTATTAAATCGTTTACTGGCGCAATACTGAGTAATTTTTTACTCAATAGTATTAAAAATTTACTCAAATATTTTTTAATTTTTTTCTGTGTACCCTCCAACATGCAAATAAATAAACAAAAATTGCAGGGGCGTCTTCTTCTTTTTGGGGGGGGGGGGTCGTTAGTGGCAATTGGCGGGGCACATTTCCTCTCGAATAAGTTCTAAAAAAAATTAATTCTTATGATTTTTGCACTAAAGAAATACAAACTTATCATTATTAAAAAAAACAAGTAGAAGTGTTAAATTCGGCTGTGCCGAATCTTTTATACCCCCCAAAAAAATTAAAAAAAAAAAAAAAAATTGCAGGGGCGTCTTTTTTTGGTGGGCGGGGGGGGGGGGGGGTCGGCATAGTTGGTGGGGGACACCTGTTTCCCGCTATATATGTTTACAAATTATTTGTTTATGATATTTACGCTTAAATAATAAATTTGTATCGTTATTTTTAATTAATTTCTATAACCATGCCCCCAAAGGGGCGCGGCCTAAAAAAAATCGAGTTTTCTGACCCCCTTTGTCCAAGCGCATAATATGACATACAAATGTTACATTTGTTGAGCAAAAATTAAAAAAAACTCTTAAAAATATCGTATTTTTCAGGGGTCGTTTTAGTTCTTCAAGGGGGAACTTTTTTCCCCCTGGTCCGATTTTGCCCATCTTCGAACTTAACCTTACCAGTAAAATAAGAGATATTCTTGCCCAATTTCAAGGGTCTAGCTCTTTTGGTTTGGACTGTATCGTTATTTCTACAGACGGACGGAAGGACGGACGGACGGACGGACATCGCTAGAATGTCTTAGATTCTATCATGGATCAATATTATATATACTTTGTGGGGTCCCCGACCGATATTTCAATGTGTTACACGGAATG
The DNA here is from genome assembly GCA_963921195.1 of Pegoplata infirma. Classification (NCBI taxonomy): domain Eukaryota; kingdom Metazoa; phylum Arthropoda; class Insecta; order Diptera; family Anthomyiidae; genus Pegoplata; species Pegoplata infirma. Next base: position 3,430 of record CAWUER010000244.1, read on the forward strand.
ACAAAGTGAGTATACCCCCATACTGTGGTTGGAGGGTATAAAAATAATAATTTATTCCACGCCCATAAAAGGAAGGCGGACCGAAAAACTATATTTTCTAAATCTGTGGGTCCAAATGCAGTACTTTGAACTTCTTGTAGCATAAAAATGTTGGATTTGTTAAACAAAAACACAAAAAATCCTGTAAAAATATGGTATTTTTCAGAGGTTGGTTTAGTTCTTCAAGGGGGAACTTTTTTCCGCCTGGTCCGATTTTGCTCATTTACGAACTTAACTTGCCTAGGAACATAAGACATATTCGTGCTAAATGTCGGGAGTCTAGCTCTTTTATTTTGTACTGCATCGTGTTAACTACAGACGGACAGACGGACGGACAGACGGACGGACGGACATCGCTAGAATGTCTTAGAATCGATCACTGATGATAAATATATAAACTTTATGGGGTCCTAGACCGATATTTTGATGCGTTACACACGGAATGACAAAGTGAGTATGCCCCCATACTGTAGTTGGAGGGTATAAAAATTTGTGATTATTTTTATACCCTACACCACTCTGTGGTACAGGGTATAATGAGTTTGTGCTGATGTTTGTAACTACCCGAAATATTGGTCCTAGACCTACCTTCAAGTATACCGATCGACTCAGAATTACTTTTTGAGTCGATTTAGCGATGTCCGTCCGCCCGTCCGTCTGTCCATCAATCGGCTTAAGCACGATACAGGTCGCAATCAATTGACTTGAAATTTAAAATTTAAGCATCTTTTGGCCCAAGGACGAAGCCTATTGAAATTGGAGAAAATCGGTCCATGTTAAGACCTAGCCCCCATACAAATGCCCCCTATTATAATAGATATCGCTTTGAAATTGAGCAGGTAATAAAATTTTATATGCACAAATCACCCTTCTTAATTTCAAAGTAATCGCGTCAGTCCTTCTGGTAGTCCCCATACAAACGACCCTCCCGATATCCACATAATTCCCTCAAAACTCATAAAAATGGAAATATTTGAAAAAAATTTTATTTTTAGGTGTTAAACGTGTACTTTAGTAACCTAATTAAATCGGAATATAATTCGACAATTTTTGACTTATTCCCCTAAATAAAAATTTCGACCGATATTCAGTTAAATCGGTCTATTTACAAAAAATAAACCAATTTCACTACAATTTGATCTGTGTGTGTTTCTACACCAAATAAAGATCTAACAAAAGACAGATACAAACGGTCCATGTTTGGACATGGGACCCATTTTCCAGAAAACACTGGTGTAGGGTATCATATGGTCGGTCTTGACCGACTATAACTTTCTTACTTGTTTTTTTTTTACAAAAAATACTAAAAAATGTTTTACTTAAAATGAAATATTTGTTATTAAAAATTTGTAAATTGTTTCACGTTAGAAAATTTTTCTATCATTTAAAGAGGCATTGTGGAGTATATTCAATGATTCGGCCAAAATGAATTTAACTTTTCTACTTGTTTTTTTGTTAACAAATCATAGGTGAATGTATAACAAAATCCGCAATATAAATATTACGTATATGTTCAGTATTCCAAACAAACTTTTGTATTATCCCGTGGCGTATGATTGCTTTACAAAAAAAAAAAAAAATCATACGCCAAATTTTAGTTAAAAATTTCATGTCATGAAATTAAAATTCTGTCAAAACTACATATAATTGTGTTTAATAATACACTCAAAGAATTACGTAGGTAAATTCCAGTGAATATTCACTTAAAACAAATGAAATTTTATTTAAAAACCATTCCACTGTTTTTTCATTAAAAATAAAAACACATTACAGTCAATTTTAAATGTTAATTTAATGACTAACCAAAACATTAAAAAACTAGTGAATATTCAGTTATTCTGTATTGAAAAACAGTAAAACTATAGAAGAAATTTTTTACTGCCGAAATTAAATGTAACAGAAAATTCGTTTTTAATACAGTAAATAATTTTTTTTAAACTACAGAAACAGTAAAAAAATTAAATCCTTTATAAAATAAGTGATTTTTCTTTTAAAATGACTTTACTGATTACTTTTTAAAATAACCTACAAACAGTTAATGACAAAATTTTCTTAGTGTATAGGCAGTCCTTTCAAAAATGTTGTCTAAACAAACATTAAATTCTAATGTTGGTAATATGATAAACAAACATCATATTCAAATAACATGTACTTTTTTCTGCATTTCATAGTTATTATGGCATATATGCAAAAGTCAAACAGACATTATACTAATTGTAAACCACACAATAAAAATTCAGAATGTACATACTATATGTACTGAGATATGCAAAAAAAAAAATTCTACCAACCACAATGTTATGTTGGACAAAAAAAACAATAACAAGAAAATAACTGGCGGTATAAAGTGAACTTATGATGATACTGCACCATTGGATTGTAAAACTTTGCAGAAGAATAATTTCTATTTAATATAACGTTGTTAATCAAATTGGACAAATTAATAAACATGTTTTTTCAGTTGGAGTCAATTGTTACGCCGTTAGTACATCTGTATATACCGAGTTGAGGACAGTTGTATGATATTTCAGCAGTTTTCAGATTATGTTGATTTTCTAATGACATTGCCTTTAAGATGACATGACCCAAAAATGCGTGGGAAACCCACTTCAAAATAATACTAAAAATAGGTTATCGGTAAAAACTAGGGATGTCGCGAATATTCGTCACTATTCGGTATTCGGCATATTCGGCATGTTTTTTGAATATTCGGTTAAATAAATATTCGGCAACAGTTTTATTAACGTTTTACTCTTTTTTGTAGTCATTTCAGTTAGTTTTTTATACAAAAAAGCTTGAGCACTTGATTAAAATTCGAATTGATAAGGTACCAGAAAAAATAGTGTCAACAACATCGTTCTTGTCTCTTAGTCTGGTACTTTTTTTTTTATAAATTTTACATAGGTAAAATACAGGCGTATGAATAATTAAATTATTCGGCAAATATTCGTATTCGGTTCAAACCGAATACCGAACAGTAAACATTCGGTAAAATGACGAATACACTATTCGCGACATCCCTAGTAAAAACTGTTAACGCTGAGGATATGTTCTAAAGAATTTACACAGGTAATTCGAAAAATATCAATTTTAATTCGACTTCTAACTCGAAGATTCCACTTGTAATTTAAAAATTCCGTCTTTTATTAGAAAATTCTACTTATTATTTGAAATTCTATTCCTCTGAAAAGGACCTAAAAGTTTTAGAGGATTAATTTGTGTAAAATATTTTTTAAATATTTGTACTTGCCCTAGGATGCCATTTATGACGGCTAATAAAAGAATAGGATCTCCCCTAATTATTTCATTTTATTATTTTGACATATCGGGAAAAAAGAGTAATGTCTTTTCAAAACCTTATTCTTAAATATCATTTAAAATTTTTAACAACATATTTTGACAAACTTCTGAAAGGATATTATTTACATCCTTTTTCCTGATATGGAAAATTTTTTAAAAAAATGAAAAATTAGCGAGGATTCTTCTCTTTAATTTGCAATCAATAGTGATATTATAAGTTTATACAAGTAAAAATATTTAAAAAATATTTGCAAAATGTCATCCTTTAAAAATTGTAAGTCCTTTTAATTGAAAACTGTAAAAGCAGTTGTATTAGTTGTTCTTTACATTCAGACCTATATCATCCGGTTCATGTTTAATATTGGCTGTCGGACGGAGTTTTCGTGGTAATATAGAAATCAGGGCACCCCAGATTCATAATCAAGAAAGACATTTACAGTGTTCGCAACTTGAGGTTAACGTTGGTTCGGCAGAGGTGTGTAATAAGTGAATTAGTAAACATCTATCGCGAGGGCAAAGGTATCCCCACCGCTTCCGCCGAACACTCGCGGTTAAATGAGAAAATTCCAAAAAATTGCTTTTGACAATAACAATTTTAAAATCGAAATAGAATTGTAGTGTTGAAAATTGTTAAAAATTATTCTGTACCCTGCAAGCATTTGGAAGAAATATCGCCAAGGGGAAATTGCGGCAACATCTTCTTTTTATCGTAATAAAAAATCATCAAAGTAGTATTTTTGAAAATCTTCCTTTTATCATTTCGAAGAAATTTAAGCAATATTAAAAAAATATATATATTTTTTTGTTATTTATAAAGTAGATAAAATCGCCAAGTTATCAAAAATTTATCTTCCAGGTGATTTTTCACCTGCGCGATTCATATACGATATCTTCCTTTTATCATTCGGATGAAAAAAATACGAAATCAAAACATTTTATTTGTTGTCAAAAATATTTTTTTCCAATTATAATCGATTTTTTTCAGTTTAATTTTGCATTTAATGTGATTATTAAAAATATATTAGCTTTTGTGTGCAAATTTACAGCGTTAGCAGCCATTTCAAACGTAAGTAATAGCTCAAAAGAGGAATTTTAAACAAATTTTAAGTTTTTCATGTTGTTTCAGATGACGGTCCATCTACATACATATGAAAAATTTTGTATTATTTCAAACGATGTAAGAACTCCATTAATTACAATATGGTTTCAAGATGCAATAATCTATTTTATTTAATGACCTGATTTCGATAGCGGTATTTAATTGAATTTTAATGTTAATTGGTGGTTTGTTCCAAAAGTTCCTTTTTCTTTTTCGTGAATTTATATTATTTCCCTTTTATTGTAATCTAATCTTTGATATTTTGTAAAATTCTATGTATTTAATTCTAAAAACATCCAATAAAAATCATATTTCTTCTCTTATGAGACAAAACTATGACATCTTCTTTTTATCTTCCACACATATTATTGGCGATATCCTAATGTTATCTTCCAAATGATTATCTGGCAATATTGCCCTTTTATCGTCTGGAAGAATCGCTTTCGTATCTCCTGGACGTATCGCTTTCGGGACACGATTTCTACCAAAGGGTGTTTCTTCCGCAATACGAAGAAGATATCCCCCGCAATACAATTTATCTTCCAGGCGATACGCTGGCGTATCTTCTTCGTATCGAAATGCTTGCAGGGTAGAAACTATAAATACTCACATACAGTGGGCGACAATACATGGGAAACTTTTTTATAGTAGATGCAATTTGTTAAAGACAAAGTTAACAATAACAAGTAAGAAAGCTATATTCGGCTGTGCCGAATCTTTAAATACCCTCCACCAATGTGATGATTTAAAAAACAAAAAAGTTTGTTTTATTTATACCTCAGGAAATAAAAAAGTACCAAAAAGTGTACTTTCGGTACTTTTAATAAAAAGTACTTTTTATAAAAGGTACTTTTAATGAAAGGTACTTTTTATAAAAGGTACTTTTTATTAGAGGTACTTTTTATAAAAGGTACTTTTTATAAAAGGTACTTTTTATTAGAGGTACTTTTTATAAAAGGTACTTTTTATAAAAGGTACTTTTTATAAAGGGTATTTTTATAAAAGGTACTTATAATAAAAGGTACTTTTATAAACGGTACTTTTTATAAAAGGTACTTTTTAAAAAAGGTACTTTTATAAACGGTACTTTTTATAAAAGGTACTTTTTAAAAAAGGTACTTTTAATAAAAGGTACTTTTTATTAAAGGTACTTTTTATAAAAGGTACTTTTTATAAAAGGTACTTTTTATAAAAGTTACTTTTTATAAAAGGTGCTTTTTATAAAACGTACTTTTTATAAAAGGTACTTTATATAAAAGGTACTTTTTATAAAAGGTACTTTTTATAAAAGGTACTTTTTATAAAAGGTACTTTTTATAAAAGGTACTTTTTATAAAAGGTACTTTTTATAAAAGGTACTTTTTATAAAAGGTACTTTTTATAAAAGGTACTTTTTATAAAAGGTACTTTTTATAAAAGGTACTTTTTTTAAAAGGTACTTTTTATAAAAGGTACTTTTTATAAAAGGTACTTTTTATAAAAGGTACTTTTTATAAAAGGTACTTTTTATAAAAGGTACTTTTTATAAAAGGTACTTTTTATAAAAGGTACTTTTTATAAAAGGTACTTTTTATAAAAGGTACTTTTTATAAAAGGTACTTTTTACAAAAGGTACTTTTTATAAAAGGTACTTTTTATAAAAGGTACTTTTTATAAAAGGTACTTTTTATAAAAGGTACTTTTTATAAAAGGTACTTTTTATAAAAGGTACTTTTTATAAAAGGTACTTTTTATAAAAGGTACTTTTTATAAAAGGTACTTTTTATAAAAGGTACTTTTTATAAAAGGTACTTTTTATAAAAGGTACTTTTTATAAAAGGTACTTTTTATAAAAGGTACTTTTTATAAAAGGTACTTTTTATAAAAGGTACTTTTTATAAAAGGTACTTTTTATAAAAGGTACTTTTTATAAAAGGAACTATTTATAAAAGGTACTTTTTATAAAAGGAACTATTTATAAAAGGTACTTTTTATAAAAGGTACTTTTTATAAAAGGTACTTTTTATAAAGGAACCTTTTATAAAAGGTACTTTTTATAAAAGGTGCTTTTTATAAAAGGTACTTTTTGAAAACGGTACAGAATTTTCGGAAAGTACTTGTTCCAGAATGTTTTATTTCACTAAAGGATCCTACATTCTAAATTTCAAGTTTGAATAAAATTTCAGTAAATAAAAAAAAAGTACCATTTTACCTCAGTAGAATCAACATTGGCAAAACCCGAGCCTTAGTGAATCTTTTTTCCGGAAGGTGAACCGACATTGCAAATTTCCATTTTCTAGTACCATTATTTAAGGAAATATAAAATGTAACAAAAGTACATATTTTTACCCTTTTTACCCTATTAGAAAAATCATTGGCAAAAACCCAGCCTTAGGGGATCTATATTCCGGGAGGTGAACATACAGTCCAAATTTCAAGTCTATGTGACAATTTTTTAAGGAAATATAAAAGGTGCCAAAAGTACATATTTTTTTCCCTTTTTACCCTCTTAGAATCAACATTGGCAATAATCCAGCCGTACTGGATCTATATTCTAGGATGTGAACATACTGGCCAAATTTCAAGTTTCTATGACCATTATTTCAGGAGATATAAAAAGCACCAAGTGTACAGTTTTTTACCCTTTTGACCCCCTTAGAATTAACACTGGCAAAAATCCAGCCTTAGTGGATCTTTATTCCGGAAGGTCAAACTACAGTCCAAATTTCAAGTCTCTAACTTCAGCGGTTTGGGCTGGGCGATGATGAATGAGTATGTCAGTCAGTCACATTACTCTTTTATATATATAGATATAAATTTTCCGGATTTGGGCGATTTTTGCCATAAAGTTTATTTCTGTCTTTTATTATTTAACAAAATTTATTTTTTTAAATGAAAATATTTTTTTTTTTTTTTAAGAATTCTGAACAAAATTGAATTTTGGCGATATTTTACATCCGATTTGGCGACAAAGCCAAAAAAAGTCTGGCAACCCCGTTAATATGACGAAGCAAAAAATGGACACACACACACACATGCTATATAAAAATAACAATTAATTTTTTTTTTTATTACTTAACGAACTTTTTTTTAATTAAATTTAGATTTTGTTTTACATATTTTAAAGCTTTTTTGTAAAGATTTTTTTCCTTTTTCTCAGTTTTTTTTTTATTTCCGTTTTCTTTCTTATGTATCACACAATATATGAGTTAATTTAGGGTTATGTTGAAAAAAAACTATGTGTTTTTTAGTAATTCGCTCATAACTTTTAAAATACTTAACCGATTTAAAAACAAAAAATACATCAGTTTTTGCCTGGGAAAATTACGCAACTTTTGGTACCCCAAGCGTTTAAATCGGTTTCGGAGTATTGCCAAAAACGTGATTTCAACAGACAGACAGACGGACAGACAGACGGACATCGCTAGATCGACTTAAAATCGATCAAGGATCATGAATATATATACTTTAAGGGGTCCTAAACCAATATTTCAATGTGTTACATACGGAATGACAAACTTATATATACCCTCTATCACCAGAGTGGAGGGTATAAAAATATTCCATATACAGAATCTGGTCTTTTTATTAATACAATGTCAATTTTCAGAGCAATTTTTTTCGAATAATTTTTCTATGAAAATAGTACAAAAAGTCATCTTATTGTTAGCCACAAATTATTTTATTTCCGATGAAACGTTAATCATACGCCACGTGCACCAATACGATTGCCTCAATTGCGTGTAATGCTTAGAATTTTATTATGTTGAAAATCACTCATACGTCATGATCACTTTTGTGCTTCTTAAAATTCTGCTGCATAACTTTAGGGTTACAATTCAAATATTCATCATACGCCACATACTATGATAAATTTCACTACCCAGCAGAAATAAATCGAGATTTTGGCGACACAGCATCTGTTTATAGCATACCGTAGCGCATCCAAAGAGCGCTCTTAGGGATGCAGTAAAAGGAAGGGGAAAAATTTTTAATTTTTTTTTAAGATTTTTTATATAAAACTTATAATGTGTAATTATTTTTTGATAAAATTTCACACTTGCTTTCCTTTTTAATATTTTTAACACTTTTTGAATAAAAAAACATGAGTTTTAGACAAAGACACATGATTTGACTGCATCATTATTGCGCATTAATCAGCGCTGCAAAGAGCGCTTCAATCATAGCATCTTTGACCGCTGTTCCCAAAAAAAATCCCATAAAAAATGTGAAAATGAAAATTTCCGATATTTTTTTGATGTTCACTTCCGATTTTTTTTTCATTTTGTTTCACATAAATAAAGTTTTGTAAAGTAAAACGAATGAATTTTTTTGTTATATTTTTTTAAATTTTAGTTATTTGATTTAAACTTTGAACAGACAAGGAAAAAATTCGAATTTTATTTAAAATTCAGAAGGTATTTGAAATAAAATTTTTGTTTAAATAAAATTCTCAAAAACATTTGAATTTTATTATTTCCAAAAATAAAATTCTCCAAAAAAAAAAAGAATTTTATTTTTGGTTTGAATTTTATTTTTGGTTTAATTTTATTTTACTTTTGGTTTGAATATTTATTTGTTCAAAATATATTTGTTATTATGGAAATAAAATTCTTTTTTTTTATTAATAAAATTCTTTAAAGAATTTTAAATAAAATTTTTTTGAATTTTATTTCTTCTAAGAATTTAAAATAAAATTTTTAAGAATTATATTTAAAATTCTTTCTTGAATTTTTTGAAAAATTCAAAATTGAATTTTATCAATAACGAATTTTAAATTTTATTGTTTTTCCTTGTCTGACTTTGAATGAACCCGTAAACAAACACCAAACTCGATTTCATGTGATTCGAAAAATATCATGTGATTTGAAAAGTTTTGAAAGACATAACAGAGGCCTTTAACACATTTTAAATGATGATAAATAGGCCAACCAAAAAACAGCCAATGCTTATTTGTTATTTCGATGAATAAACCGATTTGGATTAAACACAAACTCTAATCACGAAAAAACAGAAAAACTAAGATACATTTGTTATAACTTCTTTTGAATATTTTTTCATTTATTGGTAAATTTTTTGTTTTTTATCTCATTTTTACATTTTAATTTTAGAACTTTAATTTTAGAAAATACAAATTTTATTACAAAATCAGCGCTAAAAAGATACATGAATTTACAGCATCTTTATTCTGCTTAAATCAGCTCTACAAAGATACATGAATTCACTGCATCTTTAATCTGCTTAAATCAGCGCTAAAAAGATACATGAATTTACAGCATCTTTATTCTGCTTAAATCAGCGCTCTAAAGACACATGATTTCAGTGCATCTAAAGAGCGCTGTTTCTGTGTATCCAACTAGCGCTCTTAAGTGGGACATCGCCTTAGAGAATCATGCATGAATTCAGCGCAATTGGATGCGCTCCTTTACTCAAGTTCCCCTTCCAAAAGCTGCTGAACGTTCAGCAAAATTTCTGCTGGGTATATTGAAAATTAAATTAAAATTCTGTTGCATAATTTCAGGGTTACAAGTTAAATATTCATCATACGCACCATGCTTTGATAAATTTCACCATATTGAATATCACTCATACGCAGTGTTGCCCTATATTTTTTGAAATTTTAATTTATTTTTATTACTTTTTATTTCTGAAAAAAATAACTTATTTTGTGAAAAAATTAATTTCTTGTTACAAAAGAAATGATATTACAAAAAAATTAAAACAAATACATTAACACATATATTTATGAAGGTTTTCTCCTCAAGTGACACAAGTTTTGATACCGATGTCTTCCAATATGGATGCAATTTGCAACAAGGTTAGTCCACTCAAAAAATTATGTCATTAACTGTTTGTGATTTATGTAAAAAGTTTTACGTTTTGTCGTTTTTTAAAGGAAAAACCATTTGTTTAATATTCAGTTTCTTCAAATGACTATTTCTGTTCTTTGTTTTAAAAATAACAACATACAAGATAAAGACTTTCATTAGCATTCCATTTTTAAAGTCTTTATTCTTGTTATGTAAGTAAACATAAATGATTCTTCTTTAATTTTTAATGATTTGTGTACGTCATTTTTTTTAAATTGTTGGCATTTTTTTAAAAGGCAAACATTAGTTATTACCAGGGACAGGACCTTCATGCACTAAAAAACTATGTTTTAGGCGCCTAAAATATGCACTAAAAAGTCTTGAAATATGCACTAAAAATCTTAAAATATGCACTAAAAATCATAAATATCCACTTGTTCTTTTACTTTTATTAAAAAAAAAATAATTTGAATTCTGAGTGGCATTTTATGCTTAGATATTCATATATACAGTGTGTATAAAATGTTATTAAAAAGTAAAAATTATCTTAAAAAATTTAAAAATTGTTTTAATGCAAAAAAAAAAAAAAATATCATAAAAAAATTTTAAAAATAGCTAAAAATACTAAAATTTTTACAAAATATGACCTAAAAATATGCATTTATAGCGAAATAATAGCAAAATATGCTTTTTAAGCAAAATATGCAAAAATATGCATTTTAAGCAAAATATGCACTAACGAATCGATGCCATTTTAAAGCAAATTCTTTGATTCGCAAAGATATCTTGTTTATGCTGTTCTATAACCAAAGGGAAAAAACATGCAATTGCATAAAAGTCCTCTCCTTGGTTATTACCTAATTTGTGGGTTATTTTTTTGTAGAAAAAAAAACTCAAAAAATTATTTTGAAAAAACATAAAAACGCGTTTGTATCAAGTGACTTTGGAACTATGGGTAGAGTATCTGGCCAGAATGTAGTTGATTTAGTGTTTCCAATTATTTGACCCTGCCGGTTAACCGGTTAGGGCATTATTCGAAAAATTACATAAATTCATTAATCGGTTATTCGGGTCGATTAATCGGAAAAATTGGCGATTTATCGATTAATCGTAAAAAATATAAATTTAAGTAAACTATACCTTTGTTTGTTTACCAACTACAATTTACTATTTTTTACTCAATTTACTATTTTTGCTCAAAAACCGTTCGAGTACACATAAAAATAGTAAATGAAGTAATCAATTTAAGAGAAAATTTATTTCTCTTTTACTTTATTTTTGCTACAATTTATCGGAAATATTTCAATGCGTAAGTTTGGAAATTATGTCAAAAAAAAATTATTGACAAATTTTTATATTTACAAAAAAAATATTTTGAAACAAAAAATAAAAAGCATAATCTATTCAAGATGAAAAACAAAAATAAATGAAAATAAATATGCAGTCGGATACATGTGCATAATTAACAGGAAAATCTTTAGACCGTCTAGCGATGTCCGTCCGTCTGTAGACACCATGAATAAGTCCAAACCAATGGCTAGACCGCTGAAGGCACAAATAATGTGTGTCATATATTACTAGAAAGGTTTTGTTGATAAACGGGCAAAATCGGAAAGATTTCCCTTGAAGCACCAAAATAGTTCTAGAAAAACACAATTTTAAATCCTCCAACGACATGTCGCGACAGTATGAGGGTATATACCCACTTCGTCATTCCATGTGCAACGACAACCGTCTGTCTGTCTGCGGAAGACTTGATACAGTAAAAAAAGTGCTACCCTCCTAAAGTTGGAACGAAAAAGTGGCTCAGAATCTGATACTTTATCTACAGGAAAATGTTTCAGAATCTGTGACTTTTTCTATAGCAAAAATGTCTCAAGATCTGAGACTTTTTGTATAGAAAAAATGTCTCAGAAACTGAGACTTTTTCTAAAGACAAAATGTCTCAGAATCTGAGACTTTTTTTATAGAAAAAATGTCTCAGAATCTGCGACTTTTTCTATAGAAAAAATGTCTCAGAATCTGAGACTTTTTCTAAAGAAAAAATGTATCAGAATCTGAGACTTATTTTATAGAAAAAATGTCTCAGATTCTGAGAATTTTTCTATAGAAAAAATGTCTTAGATTTTGAGAATTTTTCTATAGAAAAAATGTCTCAGATTCTGATAATTTTTCTATAGAAAACACATCTCAGATTCTGAGAATTTTTCTATAGAAAAAATGTCTCAGATTCTGAAAATTTTTTTATAGAAAAAATGTCTCAGATTCTGAGAATTTTTCTTTAGAAAAAATTTCTCAGATTCTGAGAATTTTTCTATAGAAAAAATGTCTCAGATTCTGAGAATTTTTCTATAGAAAAAATGTCTTAGATTTTGAGAATTTTTCTATAGAAAAGATGTCTCAGATTCTGAGAATTTTTCTATAGAAAAGATGTCTCAGATTCTGACAATTTTTCTATAGAAAAAATGTCTCAGATTCTGAGAATTTTTCTATAGAAAAATGTCTCAGATTCTGAGAATTTTTCTATAGAAAAAATGTCTCAGATTCTGAAAATTTTTTTATAGAAAAAATGTCTCAGATTCTGAGAATTTTTCTATAGAAAAAATTTCTCAGATTCTAAGAATTTTTCTATAGAAAAAATGTCTTAGATTTTGAGAATTTTTCTATAGAAAAATTGTCTCAGATTTAGAGAATTTTTCTATAGAAAAAATGTCTCAGATTCTGAAAATGTTTTTATAGCAAAAATGTCTCAGGTTCTGAGAAGTTTTCCATAGGAAAAATATCTCAGATCATGAGAAGTTTTCTATAGAAAAAAATGAATCAGATCATGAGAATGTTTCTATAGAAAAAATGGCTCATATCCCAAGAAATTTTCTATAGAAAAATTATCTCAGATTTTGAAAATATTCCAATAGAAAAAATCTTCTGAGAATTTTTATAAAGAAAAAATGTTTCAGATTCTGAGAAATTTGTTTTATAAAAAAAATTCTCAAAATTTGAGACAATTTTGTATAGAAAAAATCTCAGAATCTGAGATAATTTTTTTATAGAAAAATTCTCGGAATCTGAAACATTTTTCTATAGAAAAGGAGATATGAATTTAATTGTAAAAAATACTATTAACTTTTTTTACATTTTTTCTACTTTTAGATGAAACAACAATTCATAAAATCAAAACTCAGATTCCAAATCCGAATTCTTAAATAGAGGACTTTCTTTCTAAAAGACAGAGGAATATCTTTTAGAGGAAATTAAGTAACAAGAAATTGTTGAAAAGAGAATATTAAAGATCACGGACTTAGAAGTTTTTGTTAAGATTTTGTTTATTTTTAAAAAGCTTTCCTCAAAAAGTATAAAATTGATAATGTTTAAAATTAAATGTTTATCATCTTTTAGATAGCGTATTTAATAATACTTTAATTTATTATTTTCCCCTTGTTTGTTTTTGTTTTAATATTAAGCAATCTATTACAAAATTATGTTCGTGTTAATATATTTTAGCAATTTATATATTTTTGACTATTGTAGAAATAAAAACTATGAAAATAACAAAATGCATTTTTTGGTTTTATTTTCTATAGGAATAAAAGAAAAATGCAATTTTGAACATTTTATATGCATTTTTACACACATTCTGAAGATTTTTAGACACTAATATTTTAAGATTACACACTTTGTGTGTACTGCTATAGAATTTGGTAAGCATGCACCCAAAAAATTTCCCAGTTACTGGCTACTAAGAATTTAACTAAGTCCCAGTTAAAATACACCTAACTGGGCCCCAGTTGTTTTCACTCGGTTGATGGTAACTAATTTTGAAAACAATTTTGAATTTAACTGAATTTCCAGTTACTGGCAACAGCATATCAGTTTTTTTTTTTTAATTTCACTATTAAACAAATTTTTTTATTTTTTACACATTATGTAATTATTTTAAGATTTTATTAGGAAGTATTACATTGCAAAAACCATAAGTAACCAAGTTTTGAACAATTACATTCCATTTTCAGAACACCAAATTCTCGACGCCAGTCTGCTTACATATTTCCATTTCTCCTCCATCTGAAAAAAATTATTTGTTTATTTTTTAATAAAGAAAAGACACAAATTAGCAAATAAAACTTACAATTTAATAATAAAAATCCGTTTGTGCTTTTTTTCCTTTTTTGTTTTTATAAAAACGATGTTGATTTTTGAAATTTGTAAACAAATAAATAAAATATTATTAACAGGGTAACTGATAGATAGTTTTAATTAATTGAAAACCCAGTTGTTCGTAACTAACACAGTTATTTTAAATTTATTTCAAATCAACTAAGAATTTTCGTAACTATCTAACTGGGGAATTTTTTCGGTGCAGTTAACTTGTAGGTGTACACACAAAATGCTTAATAGTTGTACTCACTTTGTGTGCAATGTTGAAATTTAAACACATAGAGTATTTTTACCCACTTTATTGTAGGAGAACAGTTACCTACAATAAAGTGGGGAAAAATTCAACAAAATTTTATAAGAGTGTGAGTTTGATTTTAAAAAATGTAATTTTGTGTGGGAGCCCCCTTAGAAATTGGTGACAGGGTATTAGTTTGTTCCGAAGAAATGTTTAGACGTAAAAATTATTGGGGTTCGGTCTGGCAAATGACCCCTCTATGACGTACCATTGGAGCAGTAGAATTGATTTTAATATTGGAAAATTACAATAAATTTCAAAAAAATTTTAAAAATGGTAATAACACTGCACAACAAAATCAAATTTTTTCCAAAATTACAAGGTCAGACCAAAAAATTTTGATAGAAGAGACAAAAAAAAAATACACGTGTATCGGCGTTTTGAAAGTTTACATCTGGGTTTCATTTTAGGGGGAGGTAAAGTTTCCCCCAAATGCAGATGTTGTATTGTCAATCGTCTTTGAATATCGAGTGAAGCTTACGTTTAAAGTATATGGTGTGTTCAGCAAATTTATATAAAATGATACGGAGAACATTTTTGTGGAATATATTAACCCTCTAGCTCCTCACGATAAGGGTCTTTTTTGTCCTTCTTTTCAAAAAGAGCAAAAAACACAATTAAAACAGGGATTTAAGGGGTTTAAATGTTCCGAAAAAATATTTACCGTAAAATTTTACTATAAGTCCTTGAATACACCAAAACGGAAAACTCAACCAGAAGGTCAGAAGTAAGACACAACAAAAGAGATCTTAGGGTTAATTTCGCATTTATTAAGAAAATCGAGTAAAGCTTACGTTTAAAGTATATAGTGTGTTCAGCAAATTTATGTAAAATGTTACGGAGAACATTTTTGTAGAATATGTTAACCCTCTAACTCCTCAAGATAAGGGTCTTTTTTGTCCTTCCTTTCAAAAAGAGCAAAAAACACCATTAAAACAGGGATTTAAGGTGTTTTAATGTTCCGAAAAAAAATCCGCCGTAAAATTTTACTATAAGTCTCTGAACACACCAAAACAGAAAACTCAACAAGAAAGTCAGATATAAGACACAAAAATAAAGAGCTTACACCCAAAATATTTTGTAAGTAAATTTAACTGAAAAAACGTTTAAAACAATCGTTTTTCCTTTTAAAAAACGGACTACTTATATTTCATTTGAAACAACATACTTTTTCAGTTATTTTTAAACGTTAATAAATGGCTGGACATTCCGTAAAAACAAACGATGTTTCAGTTATTTTAACAGTTTACAATTTTTTATTTTGTGAAGTAAAAATAAAATTTTTTGAATAACAAACTACAAAAACCGTACTTCTGTAAAATTATACGGTATAATCAGTTACAAATAATTAAACTGATAAAAATATTTTTCCGTAACTTTTGTAGTTTATTATTTTAACAACTGTATAAATCGTTCAATATTTTATTTTCATTGAAAAACAAACGATAAAACGTTTAAAACAACTTTAACTAAAAACTTTTTGAATAACCGCAAATAGTTACTGTAAAACTTTTCTAGGTGTAGGGTTAATTTCGCATTTATTAAGAAAATCGGGTAAAGCTTAAGTTTAAAGTATATGGTGTGTTCAGCAAATTTATGTAAAATATTACGGAGAACATTTTTGTAGAATATGTTAACCCTCTAACTCCTCAATATAAGGTTATTTTTTGTCCTTCTTTTAAAAAAGAGCAAAGAACGCCACTAAAACAGGGATTTAAGGGGTTAAAATGTTCCGCAAAAATAATCGCCGTGAAATTTTACTATAAGTCCCTTTCACGGCAAATATTTTTGTGGACCATTTTAACCCTTTAAATAGCTGTTTTAATGGTGTTTTTGCTCTTTTTCAAAAGAAGGACAAAAAAGACCCTTACCTTGAGGAACTAGAGGGTTAACATATTCTACAAAAATGTTCTCCGCAACATTTTACATAAAATTGCTTTGCACACCATATACTTTAAACGTAAGCTTAACTGGATTTTCTTAATAAATGCGAAATTAACCCTAAGATCTCTTTTGTTGTGACTTATTTCTGACCTTCTGGTTGAGTTTTCCGTTTTGGTGTATTCAAGGACTTATAGTAAAATTTTACGGCGAATATTTTTTCGGAACATTTAAACCCCTTAAATCCCTGTTTTAATGGTGTTTTTTGCTCTTTTTAAAAAGAAGGACAAAAAAGACCCTTATCGTGAGGAGCTAGAGGGTTAATATATTCCACAAAAATGTTCTCCGTATAATTTTATATAAATTTGCTGAACACACCATATACTTTAAACGTAAGCTTCACTCGATATTCAAAGACGATTTACAATACAATATTTGCATTTGGGGGAAACTTCCCCTCCCCCTAAAATGAAACCCAGATGTAAACTTTCAAAACGCCGATACACGTGTATTTTTTTTTGTCTCTTCTATCAAAATTTTTTGGTCTGACCTTGTAATTTTTTTTTGTGTTGTACAGTGTAATCGTTATCCCACGATCCTACTGGGCAAAAAATTTGTAGAATCAATAGAAGTTTTACACAAAAAATCAAAGAGTGCAAAAATTTTCAAAAATTAGATTTAAATTTTAAAACTTAAAAATTGCATACTATAGCACTTTTAAGAATTTTTTGGATTTTTTTTTAAAAGTACGTACAAAAAAAAATTCAAAAAAAAAATTGGAATTTGGACCATTATTGAAGAAGTTATGAGTAAAAGAAGTTTGAGTAAAGGAACAAACTACTAATTTTTAAAAATTCGATATCTTTTTGAAAGGGTCATCCAAAAAAAATCTGAAAATTTATCGCGAAGGAGTTTTCGCAAATTGGGAAAATCTAAAAAAAAAATATTCAAAGTGCCCGATTCGACATGGAATGACCTATATGAATATATCCACTACACATTTTAATTGAAAACATTTTTGTCATTATAATCGTTAAAACAGTAATAAAAAAACATTAAAAGGACACAAATTATTAAAAAATATTTGAAGATTTTTAAATATGTATTCTTCCGCACAAACAAAAAGTATGAATTTCTTTTCATTTAATTAACAAAAAAATAAAGCAAAATATTTAATAAAAGAAATAATGACATAAAAAAGAAATAATTTTCAAAAGCTTAGACAATATAGCAACCAAACCAAATTAGAAAAAGCCAACAAAATAATGCGTAACATTATTTTAATATTACTCGTACCATAAATTATCCATTCAACAGTCCACCCCTACCGCAGATGGACATTTCTACAAGCTACCATGTAGTCGTCTATATAGAGCAAGGGATCTAATACCTTTTTTCCTTCATTCTATTCATGTTTTCTAGGACACATAACATATAAAAATACTTTTTGATCAAAAATCACATTGAAAGGCAAAATTCTAAAAATTTTAATCAGATTTATGTAAAACAAAAAAAAAAATAATAATAGAAACGGAAGAAAGTTACACTGGACTTTTTATAAATGTGCTGCTGTTTGTACTACAACCTACAAAAAAAAGGCGTACACACTAGGGCGGGTCGATTTTTTTTGTCAAAAATCGTATAGAAAAAACATAACCTACAAGAAATTCTAAGAACATTTCCCAAAGAAACCATGTTTCTAAAATCAAACCGTGTACCGCGCCTAACGGCATGAAGATTTGTCCGTCCGTCCTATTTTTCATAAGCAAAACATAGAATTTGACTCTGTTTTTATTTTTGTGTTAATTTTTTAGCTTTGGTGTGCTCTGACGTATATAGTAAAATTTCATTGGCAACATTTTTGTAGAACATTTCATCCCCACCCTCCCCCTCTTTCGGAGTGTTTTTTGCAATTTCTTAAAATAGATCCAAAAAATACCGTTATGAGAGGGAGTTATAGGGTTAATATGTTTCACAAAAATATTTGCCATAATATTTTCTACAAAGTTGCTGAACATACCCTACACCTCAGATGTAAAGAAAACATAGTTTTATATACCGCTGCAAGAACATATCCAGCGGGAATGTTTTACTAATTACCGCTGGATATAATTTGAACAATTTTTGAAATGGAGAAATAAATAATTAGATTGATTTGTAATGAAAACGCCACATACAAAAAATTAAAATAAGAAATTTTAACAATTAACCGATGCTGTTATCGTTAATCCATGATAATTTTACTCCATTATTTATTTTATATTGGGCTGCAGTATATTAACATGTAGCGTGATACTCTGAAAATAAGTGCAGGGGTTGTGGGTTCGATTCCCTCTAAAGCCTTTGTATTCTAATTACAAAGTGAAGCTGGTTCAGCGTATTTTTCTTAGTAAAAAAAAGTATGTAATTGGGGATCAAAATGATATTTCGTCAAAAAAAAAAACAGATACTTTTGTGGGATGAAATTGGAGAGTTGCATATCGGATAGGAAAAAAGCTGTGTTTGATAAAAATTTTTGATAACAAATTATTTTTTTTACATCAGTATTTGATTTATTTTGAGTAAAATATTTTTTTAAAAATTTTTGTAAAAAAAAAATTCGAGTGTAATTTTTTTTGAGTGTAATTTTTTTTTTAGTGTAATTTTTTTTTAGTGTAATATTTTTTATTTAGTTTTTTTGAGTGACAAAAATAGTTTCTAAAACATTTTTTTTGGCTTACCATTTCTTTTCAAAGCGTGTTTAGCGTTTTTTTCAACACGGGAGTTCGGGTTAAAACCCATCTGAAATTCCCCATTTTGCTAGTAACTTATGAACCACTGGACAGATTTCGTTGAAATTTAGTATTAATCTGACTGTAAATACACTCAAAATAATTACTCTGTTAAATACTCTGTAAAATGACTGTAATCTTAATTCGACAGATATTTGACAAAGTTATCTGTCAAAATACAGATTTTAAGAAAATACTTTGTATTTTTTTGTGACCGAAAAACAAAATTTTATCTGTTATTTTACTTTTACTTTGTAATCTCTATTTTACAGATAATAAACAGAGTTTTTTTTGTTAAAATACAGATTTTAGAAAAATACTTTGTTTTTTTTTTTCCCGTAACCAAAATACTAAAATTCATCTGTAATTTTACTATTGCTCTGTAATACAGTTTTCAAATAATCTCTTCAAAAAACTTCCAAATATTTCAACCCGTCTTAAAAAAACGTCTTAAATTACAATAAAAGCTGGTTAATTTTAAGAGGATGTCCTGTAAAATTGGGTACTCGTAAAAAACTCGTAATTTTCACAAAAATATAAAAAAAGTAAATTTACAATTTGGAAACATTAAAGCGGGCAAATTTACACGATGGCATTTCCCAATTGTCAACACAACTTGTGACTGTTGTGTAAAAGCCATATCAAGTTCATTGAAAAAATATATAAAAAAGTCAAGGTAAAATTCTGGTCGCTTTTTATCCACATTTTACAGATAATTCTGTAAATTTACAGTTTTTTTTAATAGAAATTATTTTACAGAGTTTTCTTCGTAAAATAACGAAAAATCTTGCTGGTTGGAAATCTATGGTATTTTCTGCTGGCTCAGCAGAGTATCTCTGTAATTTAACAGAGTGATTATTTTGAGTGTATAACAAATATATACGCAACGCTACAGCAACTTGCCGTATATATTATTCGTTTTTCTGCTAACATTTGGAAGTTAGCATGTTTCACACAGACAGAAAGACAGACGGACGGACGGGTTTTCATGTTGTTAGGCGCGGTATAGGGTTTGATTTTAGACCAATGGTTTCATTGGAAAAGTTTCTTAGAATTTCTTGTAGAATTTGTTTTTGCTATACGATTTTTCAGTTTTTTTCGATCCATACAAATCGACCCGCCCTAATACACACATATGTTTGTTTTATAAATGTTTCCTGAAAAAAAAGGATGTCCTTTACGTTTTAAATATTTTTTAGTCTGCTTAAAAATACACACATGCACAT
>CAWUER010000245.1:0-15281 GCA_963921195.1 Pegoplata infirma
GAGTTATTTGACCTGTACTCACACCAAGGGGATTAGTAAATGCCATTTTTTTTGGCCCGTCCCCTTTTTTGGGAGTGCATAAAAAAAAAATTTCCGGGAATTTTGTCCTCTTGCCTAGATTTTAGAAAAAATATCGTTTGCCATTCCTTTGAATTTATATATGTATATTTTTTTAAGTCATTCTAGCGATATCCATCCGAAGATGCAGTCCAAAACAAAAGAGTTGTAAATTTAGTAAACGATCAAAATCGAATCTAAGACACTGCATTCCAAACCAAAAGAGCTAGACTCCGAAATTTGGCACGAATATGTTTTGTGTTCATAGGCTGGTAAAGTTCTTTAATGGACACAATCGGACAAAGGGGAAGAAACTTCCCCTCTGAACTTAAAACCACAACTTTTTTGTGGGCGTGGATATAAAAATGCCTGCGAATTTTGTACTCTTGGCCAAAACACTAAATCATGATAATGTTTTGCGGAAGATTTGGGTGTAGTTGCCAAAGCAAAGTTTTTTTTAGAAAAAATAATGTTATATTACTTTGCTTTTCCATGCAAAACGAATTGAAATACCAGTCGAGGACCCCAGTAAAAAACCAAAAGAGCTGTACATTTCGTATGTGAGTGCAAAAATAAGTGCAAAAAAGTGTTTTTACATTTTGGAGAGTATAAAAGATTCGACACCAAAGAATCCCAGAAAAATTTAGATTACCAAATAAGGTATAAAATAAGGTATAGGATCTCTTATTTTATACATTGCAGCATTGATGATTTTAACAGGCGATGAGACTCAAAGTAATGCATCCACATTATCACAAAGAATACCAGTAAGGTATAAAATAAGTCATAAATTTATAACGAAGAATACGAGTAAAGTGTAAAATATATGATATTTTATAGGTTACCAGAAATGAAATAATATAGCATAACAGAGGATAATATATAAGGTGTTACGAGTAGTGAAAAAGTAATTTTGTATTAAATTTACTCACGTGATTGTAAGTGAGTGTAAGTAGATAAAATATGATCGTGAGTGTGTGTCGTTAGAAATTTCCTGTCGTGAGCCCATATCTAGTTTAAACTTATGCATTTTTTTATAAAATAATTATTTTTATGTAATTGTAATGCATTATGCATCCAATTATAAATAATGCATTATTTCAAACTTTCAAATAATACATAATGTTACCAAATACAAGTCATCCATGATTTAATGTTTAGAAATAATAAATATGAAATACATTTTTTCCAATAATTATGCATTACATAGCAAATTATTAGTAATGCATTATTTTTCACTTGAAAATAATACGTTGTGGAACAAATGTTTGGTAAGACATCATAAAATAATGCTACAAATAAGTTATATGCATTACCTGGTAATGTGTTATATAATCACTACCCATTACCAAAGTTTTGCTGGGATATACCACTCTCACTTGTTTTATGTACATTTGATTAACAAATGCAAAATTTTTATGCGAAAAGCTTAGACTTGGTGGAAAATTAGTTTTTGTAAAATAAATGATTTCTTTTGACGAAAAACTTAATTATGTTAAAAAAATTTAATGAGCCCAAAATGTTTGGTGATCAAAAATTTTGATGAAAAAAAGTTTTTGATGAATTTTTTTGGAGAAAAGAAAAATTTTTTGATGGAAAATATTGATGAAATAAAAATATAAATTTTTTTTTTTTTGGTGAAAAAAAAGAGATAAGAAAAAATTAGATAAAAAAATTTGATGAAAAAAATTGATAAAAAAAATTTATGAAAAAAATAAATGAAAAAATAATGAAAAAAAAGTTGATGAAAAAAAAATTTAATGAAAAAACAAAAAAATTGATGAAAAAAAAATTTTGATGAAGAAAAAAATTTTTTATGAAAAAAAAAAACAAAAATTTATGAAAAAGAATATTAATGAAAATTTGATGAAAAAAAAATTATAAAAAAAAAAATTTTATAAAAAAAAATGATAAAAAAAAAGTTTGATGAGAAAAAAAAATTATGACAAAAAAATTGATGAAATTATACCCTCCAAAATGTAAAAAAATTAAAAACAAAATTTTGTCATGGACGTTTCTTTTTTTGGGGGGGGGAGGGGTTGATGGGGTCTGTGGAGGACATTGAGAGCACCTTCCCGTCGCGATAAATATACCAAGTATTTTATTTATTTAACAAAAATACAAAAAAACATGTAAAAATGTGTATTTTTTTAGATGTTGGTTTAGTTCTTCAAGGGGGAACTTTTTCCCCCCTGGTCCGATTTGGCCAGTTTCCGAACTTAACCTGCCTAGGAACATAAGACATATTTGTGCCAAACTTTAGGATCGAGCTCTTTTATTTTGGACTGCATCGTGGTAACTACAGACGGACGGACAGACAGACGGACGGAAATCGCTAGAATGTCTTAGAATCGACCAGTGATCAATAATATATATACTTTATGGGGTCCCCGACCGATATTTCGATGCGTTACACATGGAATGACAAAGTGAGTATGCCCCCATACTGTAGTTGGAGGGTATAAAAAAATTTTTGGGGAAAAATAATTATGTTACTTTTTATTCACCAGCTGCTAAAAAACGGTTTTATTCACCACGTGGTGAATTATTATCCAAGTTACAAACCCAAGTTATTAAAATTTTTGGTTTTAAGAAAATGAAAATAGTAATTCTTGTTTTCTTTTTCGTTAATTGTTAGCTTATACAGTCAAACTGAGGTGGCGTCCTGAAACTTTTTATTTAAAATTAGACACCAACCTAAAAACATTATCATGTTAAAAATTATAAAATTGTATTAAGTTAAAAAAAAAAAAAATTCGAAGAAAAAAATTTTTGATAAAAACAAAAATTTTTTTTTTTTTGATAAAAAAAAGTTATGAAAAAATTTTGGTGAAAAAATTTTTGATAAAAAAGCGTTTGATGAAAAAAAAATTTATGAAAAAAAAAATATAACAAAAAATTTGTAAAAAAATATCTATATAAATAAAAATCAATTGTCGTTCGTTGGTAACCGCATCAGTTGAGAACGGCTGGACCGATTTGGACAATTTTTTTTTTGAAATGTTCGTCATAGTCCAACTTAGGTTTTTACGTAAAGAAAACTTGACCACGCCCACTTTTACGCCCACTTTTTTCAATTTAACTAAAAACGGAAAACAGCTGCACCGATTTGGGTAATTTTTTTTGTTAAATGTTCGTAGTAATCCAATTTAAGTTTCTGCTGAAAAAAAAATCGACCACGCCAACTTTTACGCCCACTTTTTCCATTTATCTAAAATCTAAGAATGGCTGGACCGATTTGACTAAATTTTTTTTAGATAAATTTTCATTATATTTCAACTTTGGGCTTACGAAAAAAGAAATTGACCACGCCCACTTTGTCTATTTTTTGTTGAAAATGTTCGTCATAATTCAACTAAGACGGTATTTATACACAGCATTTTTTTGCTTGCAATAAAGTCTTGCAACTTTTTTTTGTAGGCAAACAGGGGTGAGAAGCATAGAAGAAGGAAAACAGAATTCGTGATTTTTTTTTCTACCCAGTTTTCTTTTCACCCCCGATTGCCAACAAAAAAAGTTGCAAGACTTTATTGCAAGCATAAAAAGGCTGAGTATGAATACCGTCTAAGCGTTTTACGGAATTTCCCACGCCCACTTTTGTATATGTATCGAAAGAACTTTAATGGCTAGATCCATTTGGTTATAGTCCGCAAACGATTCTTTAAATAAGAAAAATTGTCTACGCCTACTTTTATGCTCACTTTTCCCGATATATATATATTTTAAATCATGGAATGGCTGGATCAATTTGTCTAATTTTGTCTAAGGATTTTCGGAAAGAACAATTTTCCATTTCTACGCCCACTTTTTAATGAATGGACCGAGTTGGTTAAATTCAAATAAGGTTTTTACGATAAGAAAAGTTGTCCACCGACTCTTTTTTCGATATATATAAAATTTGCTCTATAGAAAAAGAAAATATAGAATAATCCCTATTAATATTATAAATCTGATTGTTGGTTTGTCTGTCTGTCTGTCTGTCTTTCTGTCTGTCTGTCTGTTCCGCAATAAGTAAAGAACGGCTTAACCGATTTTCATGAAATTTTCACCACAGATAGTACTAACCGAGGCGGGAACTATAGGCCATAAGAGACCGCGATCGGACAAAGGGGCGTAAAATGCCACGCCCCTTTGTACCATGCTGAAGCTATATCTGCCTGTCCGACAATAACAGAAAAACGGCTTAACCGATTTTCATGAAATTTTCACCCCAGATGGTATTAACCGAGGCGGGAACTATAGGCCATAAGTGACCGCGATCGGACAAAAGGGCGTAAAATGCCACGCCCCTTTGTACCATTCTGAAGCTATATCTGCCTGTTCCGCAATAAGTAAAGAACGGCTTAACCCATTTTCATGAAATTTTCACCACAGATAGTACTAACCGAGGCGGGAACTATAGGCCGTAAGCGACAGCGATCGGATAAAGGGGCGTAAAATGCCACGCCCCTTTGTACCATGCTAAAGATATATCTGCCTGTCCGACAATAACAGAAAAACGGCTTAACCGATTTTCATGAAATTTTCACCACAGATAGTATTAACCGAGGCGGGAACTATAGGCCATAAGCGACCGCCATCGGACAAAGGGGCGTAAAATGCCACACCCCTTTGTACCATGCTGAAGACTGTTCTGCCTGTTCCGCAATAAGTAAAGAACGGCTTAACCATTTTCATGAAATTTTCACCACAGATAGTACTAACCGAAGTGGAACTATAGGCAGTAAGCGACAGCGATCGGACAAAGGGGCGTAAAATGCCACGCCCCTTTGTACCATGCTGAAGCTATATCTGCCTGTTCCGAAATAAGTAAAGAACGGCTTAACCCATTTTCATGAAATTTTCACCACAGATAGTACTAACCGAGGCGGGAGCTATAGGCCATAAGCAACCGCGATCGGACAAAGGGGCGTAAAATGCCACTCCCCTTTGTACCATGTTAAAGCTATATCTGCCAGTCCGGCAACAACGGAAAAACAGCTGAATCGATTTTCATGAAATTTTCACCAGAGATAGAAAAATCCGCGATCGGAAAAAATGGGGGTAAAATGCCACGCCCCTTTGTACCATGCTGAAGCTATATCTGCCTGTTCCGCAATAAGTAAAGAACGGCTTAACCCATTTTCATGAAATTTTCACCACAGATAGTACTAAACGAGGCCGGAACTATAGGCCATAAGCGACCGCGATCGGACAAAGGGGCGTAAAATGCCACGCCACTTTGTACCATGTTAAAGCTATATCTGCCTGTCCGACAACAACAGAAAAACGGCTGAATCGATTTTCATGAAATTTTCACCAGAGATAGAAAAATCCGCGATCGGAAAAAATGGGGGTAAAATGCCACGCCCCTTTGTACTATACAGAAACTATGTCTGCCTGTTCCGCAATCACTGAAAAGCGATTTTACCGATTTCACTGAAATTTTTACCACAGATAGTACTAACCGAGACGGAAACTATGAGCCACAATAGAGGGCGATGGAAACAAGGGGCGTAAAATGTCACGCCCCTTTTTATTACACTGCAAGTTATTTCTTGCTTTTCCGCAATTACGCTTAAACGGCTGAGCTGTTTTTCATGAAATTTTCACCACAGATAGTATTAACCGAAGCGAAAACTATGAGCCACAATAGAGGGCGATCAAAAAAGAAGGCGTAAAATGGCACGCCCCTTTGTATTACATTGAACGTTATTTCTTCCTGTTCCGTAATCACGCATAAATGGCTGAACCGATTTTAGTGAAATTTTTACCAATGATAGTACTAACCGAAGAGAAAACTATAGATTATAAATAGAGCGCATTTGCACAAAGAGGCGGAAAATGTCACGCCTCTTTGACACGCCCCTTTGTACTATACTGAACGTTTTTCGGAATGTTCCGTAATCATGCTTAAACGACTATACCGATTTAAATAAAAAATAATATAGCACCCCCTTTTTATTTTATTAGATTAGGTCTGTTCCTTAATAACGCTTAAACTACTAAGCCGATTTTAACAAAACATTTTGCAAAGACAGTACTAATAGAGGCGGGAACTTTAGTCTGTATCAACTGCAACGTCTTTTGCAATGTACTGAAAGTTTATTCTGCCTTTACGTAATCACGCTTAAACGGCGAACCCGATGTTATTATTATTTTTACCACAGCCATTTAGTACTTATTGAGGCGGAAACTATAGACAATTTATTTTTGTCTGATCCGTACTCACGCGTTAACGGTGAAACAAATTTAAAAACAACTTTTACCATAGATGGTATTTACCGTGTCGATCGGGCCAAGGGGCTTAAAATGCAGCACCCCTTTATATTAAATTAAAAAATATTTTTTTCTGTATAATGGCACGCCACTTTGTAGGCAATATTAAACAGCGACTGATAAAAAGGCATATACTGGCACGGCTCTTTGTACTTTAGTGAGAGTTATGTCTGCCTGTTCCGCGAACGTGGAAAAACTGCTGATCAAATTTAATTGCAATTTTTCTCACGAGCTAACCAATAGGGGAACTATAGGTCACATGAGACCACTTGAACTTCAGTGAAAGTTATGTCTTTATTGAAGTTTTCACCACATAAAGTGCTAACCGAGGAGGGAACTGTAGGTTCCTTTTAAAAGCCATTAAAGAAATACATTAATAAATATTAAAGAAATACATTAATTTTAGGATTGTTCCCATGACGGAGGAGCACATACATACCATGTTCCCCACGCTGAGAAAAATCAAAAAAATCGACCAAACCTCAAGTCACTCATTGATTATATATGTTTTTCGACCCGGGCAACGCCGGGTGCAAAACAGCTAGTTTTTAATGAAAAAAAGTTAAACAAAAAAAGTTTTAAGGGTTCAAGTTGAAAAAATGCAGAAGAAAAATTGAATTTCTAAAAATTATAGACATTTCTGGTATTTCCCATACCGGTTTCAAACACCCCAGTTAGTGTCATCTTCAGTAGGATTTTAAATGTCGTTTGTCTTGTTAATGAAAACTGTTTTTTATATATGTGAATATTTATAGTTTCTACAGAATAAATTTTGACAGTTTCCAACACTACAATTATATTTCTAGCAATCTCAACCTCACCTCATAAAAAAGTTTTTGACAAAAAAAAAAATTATGAAAAAAATTTTTGATGTAAAAAAATTTTTTAATACAAAAAATAATTTTAGATGAAAAATTTCTGATGAAAAAAAAATGTTTTTTTGATAAAAAAAACCGATAAAAAAATATATGAAAAAAAAATAATATAAAAAAATTTATTAAATAAAAATCTGATTAATTTTAATTGAAAAATAATAAAAAATTGTTTTATTCGACCTTTTAAATATTATGTTTTGACTAGATTTATTCTAGCTCGAGGTCATTATTTTCTTTACCAATTAAAACTATGACATTCTCATAGAAAAATTTTCAAGAAAATTATTTTTCTGTTTTAAATTTATTTATGTTGGCAATTTTTTTGCAAGACTTAAATAACCATAATACATTCTTCCTATGGAATAATCTTAGACTCTGAGTCAGCGGACCAGATTCAGTGACAGTTTTTATTTAGTCAATATTTCATATTCTGTGAAATTTTTTCTGTCGAAAAATGTCTTCGAGATTTTAAAATCATACATAGCCTTCCTATGCCAAAACAACAGTTAGACGAGGACATTTAAAATTCATGCAAATTGATTCATCTTGATTTTAGTTGTTGCAAAAGGATGCATAAAATTGCATATTGTCTGTGTAGTAGTGAATGCAACAAAATTCTATTCAATAAATACAATAAATATATTTACATGTATTTATGTACATAAGAAATTCAAAGATGGTAAGTGTACGTTAGAGTAGTAAAAAGTAAGAAAAATTTACAAAAACGAACCGGATGTTATAAGTCTGAATTTAGATATAAAATGGAGTAAAACTGCATTTTCAGTTTTTCGTTTTGTGAAATTGATTCCTTTTTTTTGATTTTACAAAAATTAATCCTCTAAAACTTTGAAGTCCTTTTAAAAGAAAACAGGATCACGAAATACAAATCTGTAAATTCAGTGTTATTACATTAAGTTTCTAATTTCAAACGTATATTATTCAGAGCGTGTTTAACGACTTTTTTCTTTTTTTCGGACGGTGTAATATATGCACACATATTTGAGATTATCAATCGAGTTCAAGTCAAATCAGTTTTTTTGAGAAATCTCTGAAATCTTAGATCCGGACTTATACTCCAAAATATGTATTATCTTTAAACAGATTATATGTCTCCAAATACAATATTTCTTTTGCTTTTATTAGCCCACTTTAATACTTACGCATGTAAAGCAGAAATCTCTAATGTACTCGTACATGTAGAAATTAATTTCAAAATCTTTACAATTTTATACAAATCATTTATTCTTTCTTTTTAATATACTTAAGTATCATAGTATCCAAACAACAAATAACAACAAGAATAACAATAACATTATTGTAAAATAATTGTTAATGTTGTCAAAGTAAAATGTAAAACTTATACAGGGTGGTCTAATTACAAGTATCATTTTTGAATTATATGCCATTTTAAGACAGACAGCTTTTATCGCTTAAAACTTTGACAGTAAAGACCTATTCACCTGAGGTGAAATCTCGTTCGAACGAGATTTTGATCAAATGGTCTGTATCATTTTGTACACAACCATATAATCGAAATCTCGTTCGAACTAGATTTCACGTCAGGTGTGAATTGGGTATAAGTTGGAATCTTACGTCCGGGAAACGAAATTATTCGCTTTCCGCTTACACAACGTTAATTTATTTTATTTAATTTTATTCAATTTTATTTAATTTCTATAATTTTATTTAATTTTATTTAATTTTATTTAATTTAATTTTATTTTATTTTATTTTATATTTTGAGGATGTTTATTCTGGCTCGAGGTCATTATTTTCTTTACTAATTAAAACCATGATATTCTCATAGCATAATTTTCAAGAAAATGATTTTTTTGTTTTAAATTTATTTATGTTGGTCATTTTTGCAAGACTTAATCGACACGTGTTTCGGAATTTGTCAAGATTCCATTGTCAAGATTATTTAGCAAAAATAGAAACGATTTACTACAAAGTAGCAAACGAGTCTAATGACAAATCGTTTGTGCACAAACTAGAATATTAATACATATTCGCCTCTATTCACAATGAGAATTAGAAAGACGAAGAAATTGTACCATACTAATAAGGCAACGATTGTCAATAACCGACAAAAATATCAAAAATTATAAAATTTTATTTTATTTTATTTTATTTTATTTTATTTTATTTTATTTTATTTTATTTTATTTTATTTTATTTTATTTTATTTTATTTTATTTATTTTAAAAAAGATATTTGTAAATGGACCACCCAGTATAAAAAAAATATACACTCAAATCAAAAACACTGTCAACAAATCTTTAGAACAATTTTCGGTTTGAGTGAGCAAGCATTTAACAAATATTTCTGCTGAAACTGATATTTTAACTATTCGTTGCATAATTCTCTGTCATTCAATAACAGAAAATTTTCTGTAATTTTACTTATTATCTTTGAAGAATTAAAAAATTGTTTTTATGCAAATTTTAGCAGATTATTTTGTAATTTTACAGAAATCTTGTGTTGATTTTATAGATTTTTGTGAAATTTTTTCGATTAAAGCTTAACAATTTCAAAATGTAAAATTTGATGTTTGTACACCAACAGTATTACATAATTTTCTAAAGATGTTGAAATTGTTTTCCAACTTTGAACGTCAGGGCAAATTTTTGTTCTCCTAGGCCAATCGGATCAATTTAACCCGTTGCGCACGACGATCAAATTTTTTGATTTTTGAAAATTTAAAGAAAAAAATGTATCTTGCGACATGTCATATTTATTAATTTTAAACATGTTTATCAAAAATTTTTTTAAATCGGTCAGATGGTTTTCGAGACATCGACTTTTGAGATTTTCATAAAATAACTAGATTTCCTACGTTCAAAAAATTTAAAAAAAAAAATCTCAAAGTTTGTTTCCCTTGACCCTTTTATAGAATATGGTACAATGTTTCATTTAAATTTAATTTGAGACAAAGCCGATAATTTTATCTAAAAACTTTGGTCGAAGGGGGCTTCGGGTGAAACTGATGTGCTCAAATTAATTTTAAATAAAAGTTTGTCTCAAGCTCTACGGTTTTGAGATTTTTTTTTTTAAATTCTTGAACTTAGGAAAAACCTACTTTTTGGAAT
The DNA here is from genome assembly GCA_963921195.1 of Pegoplata infirma. Taxonomy (NCBI): domain Eukaryota; kingdom Metazoa; phylum Arthropoda; class Insecta; order Diptera; family Anthomyiidae; genus Pegoplata; species Pegoplata infirma. Next base: position 10,280 of record CAWUER010000245.1, read on the forward strand.
TTTTTGCCGAACTTCAAACGGCGATATCTCGAAAACTGCTCGACTTTGATTCATTAAAAAGGTTTTTTTTTTAAATTAATTTTTCATTGGAACATTAAGATGTTGAGATTATTGATCTGAAATCATCAGATTTTTTTGTTGACTTGACACATTTTTCTGCTCTCTTGAGAGATTTTACTGCTGATTCTGAGTTTTCTAAAATCCCTTGCTTTACTCAAATGAAAAAATGTTTCAGAAAATCTCTTAAACGACTTTTAATTAATTTTGAAAATTTTCCTTAAGCTCTCTGTCTCCTCTGATTTTTCTACTGATTTTACAAAAAATTTATTTTGAGTGAAATGCTGTTACATATGTATGCACGCAGAGAAAAAACATGTTTGGAACATGATTACGGAAACCATTCTATGGCTTCTACAACAATACATTGTTATAGCAATCATGCTATATTCGTTTTAATGTTTGTCTAACAATATAATGCTTGCAGGGATCATGATTACCACTCTAAAATTAAAAACATGTTTGGATGGAACAACAGTATGGTTACGAAAAATCTGACCACAAACATGGTGGCCTGACCATAGAAAAGATTAGAAGGTACGCAGTGTTGTATTTGATGTATTTTCCAATATGGTGGCAAAATGCTTGTTCTTCCTCATCTCACACGTATTTAATATTAAATTCAATACTTTGTTTTTAAAAAATGGTATTTGTCTTTTATTTAATTAAATTTATTGATTATTTTTCTTTATTCAACGTTTTTTTAAAGATAATACGCACAATTGAGAGTTTACAATTTTTTTTCTATCTTTTGTTTCTTGCTTTGTTGTTGTTCTCCTTAATGTTGCATTGTTTTTATTAAACGTCAAAAGTTACATAAAGTGCTGTCACTAATTCTTATTCAAGCGAAATACGACTCTGTTTCAATTCTATTTTTTTCTATGGGCCTGATATTATGATCATAGTAATCAATATATGATCATAAATAAAAGTTTGAAGTATACAATCATAGTATTGTCAGTTATTCATAACATTTATTGTTAGTGGTTTATGATTTATCAGTCGTCTGTGGACTGTCAACCGGTTGGTTGTTCAAATTGTTTATACTAACAGAAGTGATGCATAAAAAAAAACAAAAAAAGAAAACAAAAAAAAACTAAAAACAAATCAGTGTAAACAAAATATAAATTTTAATCCATAACAAAAGTGTAAGAGAAATTTGTGAACGCCTATTTATGTGTAGTATATTTATAAGTGAAAAATATGTATTTAATAAACTTTTATCAAACATACTATGTTTATTGTAGCTAAATGACGCCTGTTGCAGTAACCATGTTTGGATTGTTAATGACCAAACCCACCATTGAATGTTTAAAAGTGATCATACTTAAATCGCTACAATTCATACTATGATTGAACGTTTTTTTTTCTTCTTTAAATTCAAATTCAATGGTGATAATAAATTTAGTATGTTTATAGAAGAAGCTATATTTTATTTACATATATGTTAATATTTTGTTTTAAATAAAATGTTTTTTTTTTGTTTTAAAATTTAGTGAAGCCGAAGATATTTTAGAGCTGATGGCAAAATATATTTTCACCCCCGAATTTGTGGTGACAGTGATGCAACATTGTAATTTACAGTGTCTCCCGGAGATGAACGGGTTTTTTTACTTTCAATGTATAAGGTACATACATATTTATTAATTTTATAAATAATTAAAATAAAAAAGAAGACAATTTTTAAAAATCTGGTTTGTGTTTATTTGGTAAATACGTAAGTATATGTATTTTATTCATTTAGGTACAATCATGTTATGATTAATACGTGTATTTATTATTGGCTGCACTCATAATATACTAAAAATGGTATTCAGACTATGTTTAGCTACAACCATACAGTATGATTGGACGCAATCATAATTTGTTTAAAAAAGGTGTTTGGACTATGTTTGTTATAATCATAAAGTATGATATCTACAAACATAATCCCAATCATATTATTTTGCCCCTCCATTATGATCACCACAAACATGTTTTTTTTTTGCGTGTGTATAAAGATAATGTGGGAGTGTATAAATAAATAAATGAATTTTAAATCATTTAACAATTTTATAATAAAAAATGTTTGCAATTACAAATAAAACAGCTCTACAAAGAATATAATAGTAGTTTGTGGATAATAATGTTACATGTCAGTTTTATTACAGCTTGTTATGGAAATTCATAAGATTTTTTTTTATTATTTTGCTATTATATAAGAGGTTTTATTTACAACTGTCCCAGTGCAAAAAACATTTTGCTTCATAAGCACCACAAAAATTTTCTAAATCAATTTTTCAAAAAAAATTTATTGTTGCACACGTCTCTAGAAATAATTTGGCTTTTACAGATTGACAAAATATCAATTAGCAGACGAGTTATAGCGAGAAAAAAACATATAAACAATATGCTGAAAATCGGCCTTTTACTGCAAAGTTCGAAGGTCGCTTAAAAAAAATTCCAACTAACATAAACAAACGCCGCGATACGGGTCTTCTAATATAGCCTGTATTTTTACCCCTCACTCTCAGAATCGAACTAACTTTTAGTAACCTGAATTTGTTCCACAGTGTTATTAAAGATCAAACAAAAGATAAATTCAATGGATCTATGTTTGGACTTAGGACCCATTTTTTTTTTTGCAAAAACTAGTGTGGTCGGTCATGACCTACTATAATTTTCTTACAAATTCTGATTAATTTTTATTAAAAAATCAAAAAAATTGTTTTATTCTACCTTTAAAATATTATATTTTGAGTAGATTTATTCTAGCTCGAGGTCATTATTTCTTTTACTAATTAAAACTATAATATTCCCATAGAATAATTTTCAAGAAAAACTATTTTTCTGTTTTAATTTTCTTACTTGATTTTTGTTAAACAAATGAAACATTTTTTTTTTTGCTAGAAGAAGTTCAAGGTCCTGCACTTTGGCCCAGTGGATTAAGAAATGCCTTTTATCAGCCCGTTCTTTTTTTAAGGCAGTGGATATCACACAAATTGTTTAAAAAGTTAAATTTGCAAACTATTGCCCCATATGATTGCATCCTTAACATAAATGTAGTTTATTTTAACATTACACAGTAGAGATCGGTTATAAGGAATATAGAAGAAGCGTTTTAAATCGTCCATATGATTGAAATAAAAACACAGAAAACATCTGTTTAAAATAACTAATAGTTGTGGAACAAATATTTTTTTTTCAGAATTACGGGGTTTCCCGTTATTTTTCTTGTCTGCTAATCTGTAGCCATATTTGGAAAATACAAAATAAGGACTTCCAAAGCAAACTCTACTGTACATACAAAGATTTTTCTTTAGCAATATGTTTTTGTACATTTAATTAGCTTAATTTATGCAATAAAAGTTTAAACTTTTTATATATTTTTTTTTCTTTTGCTTTTCTTTAATAGTAAAATTTCTGTCTATTTTAATGAAATTTTGTTAGTTCTTGTACATTTTTTTACCAACTGCAGAATATTGCAGTAGCACAGCTAAGGATGATGCTGGGTCTGCACTACAATATGTTAAATTTCTTTTTTGCCTTTTTTGTTGTTGTATGTGTGTGTGTGAAGGAGTGTGTAATATAAGTATAATTGCAAAATTATGCAAATTATTATCAACCTTTACGTTCGTTTTACCTATGAAGAAGAGTTGCCAACTGTAGAATATTTTTGGGAGACTAAAATTATTTGTAAGACTCAACACAAATAACAACACTTTATTTTCTTTCAAAGAAAATATTAAAATATTGCACTTTTTACTCGATTTTTTTTTGGTTTTAGGAAAAATTGCACTTTGAAGAAAATGCAAGCAAAAAAATAATCAAGAATTTTAAAATCAAAAAATTTCTACTTAATTGATTTTGCCCAAAATAATAATCCCAAATGTTAACCGCTGTTTTGTTTTTTTATAAAATAAAAAAAGAAGAAGGATTCCAAAATTTTTGAAAACAAAAAAAACACTTTTTCGACCTTACCTATTTTAATTTGCATAAAAATTGGCATATCAATTCTCGAGATCTGTGTCGAATTTCGGTTTTTGTTATTTAGTCAAAATTGTGAATGGTTCGCGTTTTATCGCTGTTCAAAGTTGGTATTTTGCAACAATTTTATGAAAAATACATAATGTTTAAATGATCGTATCTTTGGAACGCATCATCCGATTGTCACGAAATAAAGCGCAAAATAATGGTTATGTCCTGGTCTTAAAATAGAATTTTGAAAAAGGATAGGATGCTTTGCAAAAAGGATATTGAAATTAAAAAAATGTCCTTAATTTGCAAATATCTCAAAATGCGTATCTTTAATTTTCCTATATTTTTTTGCATATATAGCCCTAAATATACTTAACAACATATGCAAATCCCAAATTGGGATGGTAAGCGGTTTAATTATAAACGTGGTTTCCTTAAACGACTTATTGATTTTTGTTAAATAACTCTTGTTTACAAATGAAAAACAATTTCAGAGCAGTAACCGCGACTTTTTTTTTATATGCATTTTGGACCGCTAAACTCAAAAATTTCATCAAAAGAACATTTCGCGAATAACTTTTTGTTTAATGAATTTTTTAGCGTTTTTTGGAGGTATTTTGACTATTTTTCTTATATCTTAAGTTCTGTTTATCTGATTCTCTCGCAATAAAAACCAAATTAAAGACAATCAAATTTCCAACAAATCCTACATTCATCGTTTTTCCATCAGTTCATAGGTTTACACGCAAATAAATTTTTTAGCGTTATTTGGAGGTATTTTGACTGTTTTTCTTATATCTTGAGTTCCGTTCACCTGATTTTTTCGCAATAACAACGAAATTAAAGACAATCAAATTTGCAACAACATATGTTAATCCTAAATTGGAGTGATGAGAAGTTTAAGAAAAATCATGTTTTTTTTAGGTGCATAATTCATTTTATTAATTTTTTAAATTTAATTTTTTTTTTTAATTTATCAAAAAAAAAA